>RJWJ010003844.1:0-81873 GCA_004363605.1 Indri indri | reverse complement strand
GGGAAACATAAGAAAAAAACATACAAATCTTGGAGTTCTGAAGAGGCTCTCCCTTAAGCTTTTTCCCAAAATGGATAAAGAGGAACTTGTTCTGCTAAATGCAGTCCTTGAGGTAATTGATAATTTATGATCTTGCATCAGCCCAAGAGCTAATGATAAAGTATGACATCAGCCTCACGTAGTCTCAAATGGCATATGACAAAGTCCAGCCCTACAGAAACAAAACACCCCGGCTATGGGAAACAATTCATGCAGTAAAATGTTTAAATGTAAGCATTCTGAGTAAGGCAATGAGCACAGCCTTGGATGCATGGAAATCCACATCTGTCTGTGACTTTGGCACCAGAGCCACGTACCTGGCACGAATGTGCAGCACAGCATTCCACTGGTGATGACTATGCAAGGGTTATAGTGCATCAATACAAAGTGCAATGGAAATAGAACAATTCTCTGAAGAGCAAAGTTCCTTTACATCTTCCATTCAGAATGTGGCTTGGAGGGAGTGATGATATATTTCTTAATGTAATCCGTTAGAGAACATTTTATTTCAACTTGTTTAGAGGAAACAAAAGTTCCATCTCATAAAGACTTATTGATCCCTCAGGCACCCAAATACCCATTAGATTCTGAAAACTCTGCCAGATGAAAATGGAGATGAATCTAAACATTAAGAAAATCAACAGCCGCTCAAGGACACCTCACTTGGGGAATGGGTGTCTTCTAAACCCAGGAGATGGAAAAGCTAAGGATGACCTGGTGGCTCTCACTGGCTTCCTGGAAGGTGAGAGGAAGAAAGAACAAACTCACTCATCATTTCTGCTATGTCAGTTAGCTGGCCTTTCCAAGCATATGTGGTGCCTGGGACCTCTCGGAACTCTTCCTAACAGCCTGGTGACACGTAGATCCTAAGATTACTTCATTACCTCAGCATCCTGACTGCTCTACTATGTAATTACAATCCTAGTGGAAAACCAGTAGGCCAGCTTTCCCCTGAGTCAGGGAGGTGTGCATCATTTCCTTGCCAGCAAAGAAACCATTGTAAAGTCACAAATGCAAAGTTCACACTTAAGTGTAACAGCAGCAGCAGCAGCAGTAGCAAGCCATCTTTGCATTAGAATATTGGCACAGCCTTCTTTTTCCTGTCTGGCGGTATTTTCCATATCCAGAGAGGATTTGCATTTCATTAGCTAGATTTAAAAATGTGCCATTGAAAAAGTAATTCTGTTATCACTTCAAATGCCATAAATATATTTCTTCAAACCTGTATGTGTGTACCTATTTTAAGAAACCAGCAAAGAAAGAAAAACAACACAGAGAATCCAATTTAGTGGTAGTACTAAAGAACGCAGTGTGTTCTGGTTAAACCAACATTTTACCAACATGGGTAGGAGATCCTACAGTTGGCACAGACCAGATTTTTTATTCAGATGTGTAAAACAAAGCACCTTTTTCTTTCCAAGATCTCTTGTGCCCTCTAGTGGTCTCCTTTAAGAAAATCGAATCCATCATTTCTAAACTCTGCAGTATTTCATTGCAGAACTTTAAAATGGGTTTTACAAGAAAAGGTTAGACTTCGGGTCAAAGAAAACAAGACAAAGACCAAAATAACACCATTTTCAATTGCCAAATAAACTAGAACAGAAAGAATACAACTGGACATTGAATTCTTGCATAGAGGAAAATCTTGAGACTAAACAACTTTGGGACTTACTTGATATTGTGAACCCTAATGATGTAAAAATAATGCTATTATTAAGGTCAGAAAGAAGGTAGGAAGTAGGAGGAAAAAAATAAAGTGGGTTTTAGAGCCATTTATCTTCTAGTCCTTGGAAAATGTCATGATTTTAAAAATTACGAAGGAATTTAAGCCCAAATGCTCCATGTGCTTTGACTTCACATGTAAGGCCAATAAAAGGCCCCACCATTTATACACCAGGATCTGATCCGAAAGTCTATCTTGGCACACCATGGCTCCAGGTGGACTGTTAACCAAACTCTGTTTGCCGGGTCACTTACCGGGACTCAAGAAAATCAATGGTGAAATTCTGTAATTGCTCTACCCCTTCTTTTTGAATGCTTTAGGATATTTATAACTTGAATATCAGAATGTCCATTCACATGAAATTGCTCAGAAGTCAAATTTACGTGGATTTTTAAAAAGGGTGAGACTATCAAATGCTTCATAAAAATAATTTCCTTAAAAGGCAAAAAGTTCGTATTTAAAAACTGTCAACCTTATGTTTTAAAGAACTAATTTTTCTTTCTTCTATTTTAAAAAGCAATAGTGTTGAGCCAATTTGGTTAGCCACCATTATCAGCAAAGAAAGCAGTATTGCATTAAGGGAAATTTTAGTTATTGTACAACACTGCCTGAAAGCACATAATCCTTTCTTTGGCTGAGACTTTCCCCATCTCCACGAGGACTTGAAAAAGATAGTTCCCCCCAGAAAGACCATGCCAATAGTTTCTAAATCTGAGAACATCTCAAATCTGCCACCAATGATCAATTATGCCTGCTTGTAGATTTTAAAGGTGTGCCTAGAAGTAGCTGTGCTTTATTTCAGGTATTATGAAAAATACCGAAGAGTAACTTCATTAATTAGCGTCTAAGTAGAAGGGCAGATTATAGCATAATTTTCCACATGGGTGAATCAGAGAAACAGGAAAGGGATTACAGCATTAATTCTTTGGTTCTGAATATGTTGCTAGCTAAATGGCCGAAGGATTACACTCCCAAACCCTTCACTGGTTTAGCGTCTTAAGAACTGTGTTCTTCACCATTAATTATCAGCGCAATTAACTATTGATGAGATGTGTCAAAAATACATGTGGGGAAAATACGATAAATGAGGAAGCCTAAAGGGCACGTGGCCATGCCCATTTGACATTATGAAATGTCTGTTTTTCCAATGTTGTTAAGGAGGGACATAGTCCACATAAGTGTATTATTCTCCAGATACATGCAATTCTGAACCTGCAAGCATCAAAACTCTAATCTGAACATTTTGCATAGAGGGCTTTCTAAAATGTGTCGCACTTCACCTTCTGCAAAGGCACTGACTGCCATGATGTCACAATTTCCACATGAATTCACTACAATCCACTAGTCTTTTTATAAATGTCCCTTCCTCATTACAAAGTACCCACTGTCATCTCTTTGCAATCAAGACTACACTTCTCTTGAGCGTTGCTTTCAGATTTTCTGTGGGCATACCATCAGAGGCTGTATGAGTGAGACCTCAGGTTTATTTCAAGCTTCATGGACGTTGTCCATGTGCAGGTTATAGTCCATAGCACTAAAGTTTTCAAGGGAAAAAAGGAAGAAAAGGAGGAGGCGGGGCAAAGGAAAGGAGGGAAGGAGGGAGACCAATCACAACCATCTGTTACCAAATGCTTAGTAGGAGCCAGGCACTGGGCTGAGCACACCCTGCACCCTTTCTCCTGTGACCTACATCCTGAACAACATACATACGTACATCCATAAATAAAATTCAAGTATTTTGTTCCTTTAAAATGGAACCTGTAAAATGGCACTCAAACCCACACATATTTAGATAAATGCAATTTAAAACAACAAAATACTGTTTTGGACTAACAGACTGAAAACAGTTTTAATAATGGAAAACATCCAGCATTGATGTGGGTGTAAGGAAACAGAACTCTACAAGTTGAAATATAAATGGACATGATATTTTGGTTGAATAATTTGGTAGCATATTAAAATGTTTGTATTTATGCAAATATCTGGGTATTTCTTGCCCAAAATTCCACTTCTAGGTATCTATATTGGTGAAAAAAAAATAGCATGAGTACTGGATGATATACGTACAAGCCTTTTCACCATAGTTGTTGTTAAAAAGTTGAAAACAACTTAAATTTCCATAAATAAGGAATAACTAAGTCAATTACATTAAAGCCACATCATGGCCAGGCCATTATGCACTAGGCAGCCATAAAGATGATGAGCTGCTATATTAAACTAAAACATACAGTTAACAGAACATATGTTCAGAATATATGATCAGAGAGTATGTGTGCGTGTGTGTGTGTACACACACACATACATATAGCAATTGTTAGGTACCTAACCTTTTTGGCACCAGGTACCAGTTTCATGGAAAAGAATTTTTCCATGGACCAGGGGGTGGGGGTGGGGAGTTGGCAGTGGGGAGAGGTGGAGCTCGGCGGTGATGCCAGCAATGGGGAGCGGCTGTAAACATGCCCGCTTGCCTGCGGCTCACCTCCTGCTGTGTGCCTCCCCATCCCGTTCCTAACAGGCCATGGACTGGTACTGGTCCGCAGCCTGGGGGGTGGGGACCACAGTGTTAGACTACTTATGAGATCCAAAGTAATTAATTTGTGAAGATTTCTCACAGTTTAAAAACTACCTACTTGTAAGTATATTTAAAATAAAATTTCTTTAAAGAGTGTAATTTCTTGAAGGACAGGAGGGCCTATTTGCCTCTGCTGACACTAACAAGAGAAACTTTATAGATCAGGAATAAAGATTTGAAAGGCGTGACAGAACCAATTAAAAATGTTATCTCACTCACAAAATTTCTTCTCTTTGAATGCCTTTGGCTTGCATTAGTATTTGTATCATCAAAAGGGTCTTACAAAGAGAAGATTATAATGTATTTAGGTATTAATAAAAAGAAAGCAATGAAAGGTAGTCTCCTATGAGGACTTTTCTCTCTCCCATCCTAAATTAGGTGGATAATTTGTATCTGAATTTACTCTACTTCCAGGCGAACTTTTAGACACATGCTGTCGGGCTCTCAGAATGCAAATCAAATGCTCTACGTGAAGAGTGAAAATGGAATTGCATTACACTGTTTGCATTATGTTCAACATCTGCAGGTTAAGTTTCTGGTCTCCCTCTGCTTTCTTTCACCACCAAACTTCTCTAAAAAGTGGTGACCATTCCCTTGCCTCAGTTCCTTATCTCTCTTTTATTCAGTTCACTGCAATTTGATCTCCACTGTCCAACTCTGTCCTTCAAAGAGAGACATGATCAGAATCCAATCCAGTGGCCAGAGGTGGGACACTGGTTACTGAGTGGGGTTGGGGGAGAAGCCAGTGTCCAGGCAGGCAGCCACCCTCCTTCTTACTCAAAATTCATCTAAATTTTCTTTAACAGATAAAGAAGGATTCAAGTTATCTATCTCTTCTTAAATGAGTTTTGGTAAGTTGTGTTTTTCAAGGAGTTGGCCCATTTTATCTAAATCATTGGATTTATTGACATAATTCAGAGTACTCTCTTATTATCCCTTTAATGTCTGTAGCATCTGTAGTGATGCCACCTCTTTCATTCCTGATATTGGTAATTTGTCTCCTTTTTTCTTGGTCAGTTTGCTAGAAGTATCAATTTTATTCATCTCATCTGTGCCTTTTTAAATTTCCAAATCTAATGGCCTCTTTTTTTCATACTCAGATGATTTGATTTCTCTGCATCTTTTGCCACTTTAAGAGTCTTTGATTTCTATCGCATTCCGCTCCCTCCCTTCTAGTTTTCTTTCTTATTATGTCATTTTCATCTTTCCAAATTCTGTCCTGGTCCTTTGCTTTTTCACTTTAAAATCTCCCCCTGAACAAGACAATCTCCTTTATTTTTATTATGTCCCCACTTACCTACAAATGGACAACTTGCAATGTGTATCTCCAACCTGGCTTCTCTCTTGATTTCTATTTCCAGCTCTCTCCTGTCCATCTCAATCTATTATTTCTACTTTCAGCTAATGAAATCACCATTCCCCCTAAACCTGAAAACCCTGAGTCACCATTAACTCATTCTTCTCCTTCAACATCTCCATTCAACTGGTAACCAAGTGCCACTTTCCCTCTGAAACGTCTCTCTGCACCTATGCACCTACACCGAACCTTTCCCCACCTGGATCTCTGTGACCTATCACTGTCAGAATTCCAGCCCGTATTAACTCTTGGCCAAACTGTTCTGTGTTCTTCCCCTGTAAGTCACTGATCACATGAAAATCAGAGTTATTTTTTAAACAAACAGGCCGTATCCTCTTCAGTGCTCCCTGTTGACTCCGGGATAGTTCTGGTTCTGCCTTTGCTACCCAGTGGTATGCTCTTCCTCCCCACACCTGGAACAGCAGCCACACCTGCCTGCCTGTGGATGGTCATTCCAGGGGCTTTCCTGCCTCCATGCCTTTGCCCATTTTGCCTCTCTGACCGAATTCTGACTCTTCCTTCCGGAGAAGATTTGGAGGCCACCTTCTCTGTGAAGCTTTTTTTCTTTCAAATTATTTTTTTCTTTGAGGTATAATAACATGTAGTAAAGTATATAGATCTTAAGAGTGCAGTTTGATGCATTTGGACATAGACCTCCATCAATATACAGAGTGCTGCCATTATCTTGGAATTCCATCCTGTCCCTTCCAGTCTCACTCTTCTTCTACCATAGGTGACCACTGATCTGAATCCTATCTTTACAGATTTGTTTTGCCCGTTTAGTTAATCATAAAAGTGGAATCAACAGCACTGTATAGAGTATTTGTTTCTATGTCTGCCTTTACTCAGCATAAACCTACTGAGATTAATTCACACTGTTGTTGTATAAGTAGTTCATTCCATTGAATTGCTGAGTAATAAACACTGTATGGTGTATCACAGTTTGTAAGTGTAAACGCATTTACTCACTGATGGACATTTAGAAGGTTTTTTGGGGGGACGGGGGAGGGTGTAGTGAAGTTGTCTTCTCTCTCTGCACTTCCCTATTCTAAGCTACACACATCACAGTTTATTATAGATGGGTCTCTCTCCCCCACTTAACTCTAAGCCCCTTTGTAATTATAGTATTTAATATTTCTCGGGCACTTACATGTGACAGGAAGTACGCTAAGTGCTTGACTTTCATTAGCTCATCGATCATCACAACATCCCATGCTGTAGACAATACGCTTATGCCCACTGACAGAGAGGAAACTGAGCCCTGCCGAGGTCACATTCCTTTCGTAAGTTAACCCATCTGGTGAATGGTAGAACCAAGATCAGAATCTAGATCTATCTGATGCCAGTATCGCAGGCATTTAACAATGATGCCATAATACTATACGCCTATTCTCACTTTTTAGAAATTTAAATTCAGTACTTTTCTAAAGAAATTCAGCATTCTTCAAATATGGCAATGGTTGATCCAAAAGATATAATTTATTCTTTACTGATAAGCCAACCAATCACCCTTGTGAAATGATTTCATAATGTACTCTTATTTCAAAACAGCCACTCTATTTTGCTCACAATTTCGTGAGCCAGAACTCTGGCAGCTCTCAGCTGGGCAGTCCTCACTTGGGGTCATTCATGTGGTTACAATCAGATGTCAGCTGCATGGCAAATATATGGGGCCTTGCCTGCGCTGGCTCACTCACACAGCTGGCAGTCGATGCTGATGGTCAGCAGGAGCCAGCTGGGGCTGTTGACCCTCATGATGACATGTGGCCAATGCAGACTTCTTAAACATGGCTGACTTCCTCCAGAGCAAGTATCCCAAGAGAACCAGGCAGAAGCTTCCCAGCCTCCCAAGTCTCAGAGCATCCCTTCTGCCACACTCTATTGGTCGAAGCAGTCACATCCAGCATCTGCACTCTATAAGCCAAAGCTTCATGCAGTAGGGAGGCAGACCCCACGGCTTGATGAAATGAATGCCAAGGTCACACTGCAGGGGAGCCTGCAGGGTGGGAAATGGTGTGGCAGCCATCTTTGGAAAACACAGTCAGCCACAGCCAGCTCCTTAAGATCGCTGGACTTAGGGCCTGTCGCCTGGGGCACTTGATGGCAAAGACCTTCAACTTGGAAAAATCCTCCATGGGGTCAATAGCATCTTCATTCACTCAATGTCAGAAAATAGGTGGGTTTTACTGGGAAAACTGAATAGGTAGATTCATTTTTAAGTGTTTTCTTATTTGGAAGTTATTCTACTGGTGTGGAACCAAGGATTACGTATTTTCAGAAACCCCTAAGAAGTAAATGCATAATTTTACAGCCACATAGAACCGAATGAGTATCATCAGTTAGTTCTGCAATTATGTCATCAAGGGGAACTATAAACATCTCCAAATGAAGTAATGCTTATAGGTATTATAAAAAAAGTTTAATCCAAGCTATGCTCACTTAACATTGGTCATTTAAAGACTCTTGTTATGGCGACTGTCCCAGTGAAGCTTAGGTTGTACAAGGCACTGCTTCGACTATACCTGGCTTTGCGAATGTGCAGCTGAGGGTAGTGGTTGTGCCTGTGACATACGTGCACCGCGAAGTCCTCTGAGTGTGTTAGACATGGAACATTCCCCACTTGGTCAAAAACAGTTACGAGGGTCGAGCCTAAATCACAGAGACAAAGAAACATGTCCTCGTTTTGCCAAGGAATAACTTTGGGATTTCATAACAAAATGTAGTTTCCATTCTAAATTGTGTTTTAATTGTTATAATCAAATATGCACATGATACATTTAGGACCTGGAGACAATTCTTATTTCCCATTCCCCAAAGCACCATTCTGAGCATGAGTTTTCTGTGTTCACTACTTGGGACAGGAGGTGACTGAGTGGACCTTACCTAGGCTCATGTAGGATGGCACTATGAGAAATATGAAGTGCAGCTCTGGCACTGCCTTAAACACGGTTCTGGCAAGGAAAGAGAGGATGAATGTTAATAACAAAGCAATCCCATTATCTGGCACTTTATGCAGATAAATGCTATTGTAAAAAAATGGGGTGTTCATAAATCTACGTGGGCTCCTTTGCACTCTGCCTGCAGAGGCAAGAACATCTTTAAGGCAATTTTTTTCTTCTCTACTTTTCCTTGGATTCCAAAGGGCCCCTTTTCTATCTGTCCCATGGAGGGAGAGAGAATAAAGGGTGCCATGTTCATATGGCACACCAGATTTCTGCTAATATTAACCTCTGACCTGGCATCTGGATGGTCTGGTGTGACATTACAAAGTGATTTGAAAGCTGAGGCCACTGCCCCCAAATGTCTGTGCAGGCTGTCAAAGATGCATCACCATGACTCAGTAGTTCTGCTGATCATATTTCTATGCGCCCTAGTATTCAGGATGCTTCTGCAGTCTGTCATGCTAATAAACATTTCTAAAGATAAGATTGAGGAAAACTGTTTTTAGAAGCACCCAAGCTTGTAATGCTTTACTATTCTCCTACTCCCTGCAAATCCATTTTTTTCTTTCTTTTTTTTTTTTTTAGAGACAGGGTCTCACTACATTACTCAGGCTGGCCTTGCACTCCTGGCCTCAAGCAATCCTCTTGCCTCAGCCCCTCCACAGGCATGCACCACCATGCCTGGCCTCAAATCCATTTCTTTAAATGACTCCACTACCCACTTTACTCAAATGATAACAGTTAAAGATGTTTGTGGAATGGAGAATAGACTCAAAGAATTATTTTCTTTCAGAAATATCACCACTATTCGAAATAAATACCTTAATATAGCCAAAACTACAAGTAAAATAAACACCCCAAAGAATTTCATGTCACTTAAAAAAATATTTCAAAACTACCCACAGGGTCTCTTTCATGTTCACCATCTGTAAGGCCCCATCCACTCACAAAATAATCTCTTTGCAGCAGTCAACGGAATACTCATCCACAGCCACAAAGAGGTGCATAAACAACGTATTCAGAGGCTGAAGAAAAAGAGAGAACAGGAATTAAAGGCTGAGTCAGCACTCAGGCTAGGTGAGTGCAAGCTGGGAGGAGGGTTTTAGGGCAGCCACAGACACAGCTGCCAGCACTTGGAGATGATATTTTATGTCTAAGGATGAGACAACCAGGCGGCCTTTGAGTGGTCTCACTGGCTCCGTTTGCTGCCTTCTGTGCTCCTAGCTCAGAATTATTCAAGGAAACAGGGATCGTAAATGAGGCCAGAGCGCCTGCCCTTCCTCCTGCCCTCACGAATGAGCTGTGGGCCGGGAAGAGCCTGCAGGGGAGTGAAATCGATTATTAACTCAGTAGTCTTGTCCTCAGGGGTGTCTATGCCAAGTGAAAGACAATCGCCCTTTTCCCAAGGCTCTTGTGTCAGCAGCTGCTGCTGTATTCATGTGACATGAGGGAAAGATTCTCTTATGAATTTGAAGGGTGGAAGGCAGATGCCACGTTATGAATCCAATGGCTTGTTTTGTTCAACATTCCCAGAGTCAGAATCAAATATTACTCTTGGGATCCAGAAAACCTGGGAGCTGGAAACTCAAAGCAGCAAGATTCTAACATGACGTTCAGGCTAAATCTTCCAAGTTTTTAAAGAGCTTTGTCCCATAGTTTCAAAGACTTTTTAAGTGGCCTAAATAACATCTACACACTGATCTGCTCAACTCAGTACCCCTCTGTTCATGAGCAAATCCTCAAATTCTAGAAATAGCACAAATGTGAGGTGGTTGACTGCACTCAAATCAGAATAGCAGGAGCGCTGCGCCTCGTCTCCATTCCTGTTGGATGGTGTCTGACTCAGAAATGCTTGGAAGAAATTGTACTGTGCAAGAAAAGGCAAGAGAAGAATCATGAGTTTGACTCATAAGCTTGAAAACTTCCAAAAGGCAAACACAAACCCTAAAGTCTAGATGACGACGATGAAACGATTTTCAGCACTTGCTATGTATTAGTTCATTTAATCCCACAATAATCTTATTCAACATCTGCCTTACATTCTGAATAGGACTAGCCTTAAGAGTACACCATTTATTACTTGCTTGATTTGTCTCCCAAATTCTCTCTTCCATCAGAAATATTACAATTCAAAATTTATTCTTTAGCTTTAAGATAAAAATCATTACCTCAGTTACAAATATCCTTAGAATAGGCAATACATTAAACCTTAAAGCTCTATACTAGAGCTGTCCAATAGAAAAATAATTCAAGCCTCACAAATGTAATTTAAAATTTTTTAGTAGATACATTAAAAAAAAATAAACGGGTGAAATTTTTTGATATATTTTATTTAACTTAATACATTCAAATTATCATTTTAATAAGTAATCTATATAAAAACTGTTAATGAGATATTTTACACTCTTTTTTTCTCCCTACTAAGTACTTGCAATCTGTTATATATTTTAGACTTACATCACATCTCAATTCAAACCAGCTGCATTTCAATAGCTACCTATGGCTAGTGGCTACCAAATTGGATGGCCCAACTCTATACTGTCATTGGAAATAGCTCAAAAAGAAACAACCTTAAGAGAACAAGAAACGAAAGTGAAATGAGTTTATGAATAATAGTGTTAATTTCCATTTTTCAAAAAGGCAAAATCATAACCCTAATGCAAATATAAATGAACACATGTCAGAGATTTATTCAACTTTAACTCATCAATTAATGAGGCAACTAGTGAGATGATAAAAATGACTTCTTGTACTTGAAAAGCTGGATACTTCAGGTGATTTAATAAGAGAATATAAGAATAAGATTGTTGGGTTAGATACAAAATGGTTAACATCTTATAAGGCCATAAACCATAACCTTTGAAGTTAGCTCTTTCACCGGAGCAATTATTTATATCCAAATGGACAAAAATCTACAAGTTAATTGCTGCTCCCACAGAACTGCAAAGTAGACTTTCAATAGAAAGTCAGAAGTGCAAGTATTGGACTGAAAGAATCTTTTTGGTCTATTTCTGAGTTTGGGATAATTTTTTGACAGTGACACTTGGGTGTATGGGTGGCAGGGTAGGAAGGAGCACAAAAGACAATGGGAAGGCACCATCTAGCTCAATAAATGCTGAATGATTTGCTTAGTGGGGTGTGTGTGTGTGCAAGCACACACGTGTGGGAGGGGTGAATTCACTCATGCACCCATTTGGCATTCCATCTTTTTCTGACATCAGGGCTCTGGGGACATGCTGCTGAATTCCACCAACAGGCATGGGTGCTGCTCAGAGTTGCAGCCTCTGGCTCTCCACAGAAACTGGGGCCAGTCTCCGGCATAGCTCTGGCAGGCTTCATGCAGGGAAAGCTCTGGCTTGGCACCAGGTACCCAGGCCAGACTCTTGGGAACCACTAACTTAGCTCCTGTTAGCCGACAGGTTGTCATGTGCCTGCAGCTAGAAGACATCAAATGAGCCAAAGTCCATGAGGGCACTCTGAAAATCAGAGTATGACATAAGTCTGAGGCTCTGTTGTCATTATTACAAGGGCAAATGTGTAGATGACAGGTAGCCTCCTAGCATATTAAAGACCTCGGACACTGATGCCCAGAGAACAATGTGAAACCTGGGAAGCACATGTCTGACACTTCCACTAATTCCTGCTCTCAGCCCTCATTAGCTGAGAATGAGCTGGGCTTTCCAGTGGCTGGCTGATTGGGCTACTTCCTATCCTTTCCTTTTCCCTCTGGCCTCACTCTCAGTCTTCCTTTCCTCCCTACCAGCTAACTTCACTTTTAACTGTCATGATGTCATACACTTTCTGTGTGAGTTTTGGACTGCTTGGTCCCAAATCTGCGAAGCCATAATTGCAAACACAGGACCTCCCTTCAAAATTCAGCCTGTTCTAATAAGCATTGTGCTTGATTTCTTACTGTGCAAGGGATATCGCTGTCGAGCTCCCGAAACACGGACACCCAGTCGTCCTCCTTGGCAACATTCCAGTTGGGATAGTCCAGGAAGGTGGCCTGGGCCATGATCTCTTCCTTGTCATTGTGGAGAGTGATGGCAAGGTTTGCTTTTTCTCTGTGGAAATGATCGAAATTGCAAACATGAATAAGATTACCAAAAGTAAGATGAGGACATGACATTGTCTCCTTCCTTTGGCTACTGGAGCTCAGCAGCCACTGTATGAGGTCTGATAATCTTTGGAAAAGATGAGAGTGATGTTGTAGCAACTTTGGGAGCACATTTCTCAGGACAACCGGTGCCATCAACTAAATTTTTATTTAAAATTACATTTCATTGGGAAAGTATTATACCTATGATATTAAGTATCCAATACTCTTCCCTTGGAGATTGGCTAGGAAAATACTTGACTGCACAGTTTTCCCTATCCTCTTCATGTTGTCAATACCACTGTGTGGGCCTAAACACATACAGAGAGGGTGGCCAACTGTGTCTCTTTGCCCAAGACGCAGGGGGTGCACAGGATATAGGACTTTCAGTGCTAAAAAAAAAAAAAAAAAGTCCTGGGCAACCTGGGATGAATTGGTAACCTATGCACAGCAGCAAAGCTAAGAGTTTAGCTCCGTCTCGATCAGCATCCTTAAGCAATTTCTTCAAACCCTGAGCCCTGGTCCCTTGGCTAATTGATTCATATGGAATCTGAGCACCTGAGATATCACCTGATCCAGCTGCAGAAATGGAGAGTCTGCAGAGCCTTGCTTAAGTAAGGCAGCCTGGAGAGTTTATAAAGCCCAGGGAGGGAAGCAGGCATGCCAACTCATGTTCTGGTGGTGGTCCCAGAGGGGCTGTCTTGACAATCCCACCCAGCTGCTACCCTGTGGCCCATCAAGACAGCAAGAGCTATCACTTAAAGATAGCATACAGTTTACTACACGAACAAACATTTGTGCATAAATTTAAATGTAGTTTTTACTTTCTCAGCAAAATGTAATCTGGTTATCTTAAGTTAGAGGAAAAAAAGATTTAAATATTCCTTCAAAAAACAATGTAGGATCCTGAAGCAGGAGGGGTATTAAGACAAACAAACAAACAAACAAACAAACAAACAATGCAGGAGTTACCCATTTTCCTTCTTGAGCAGAATGAGGGAGGAAACAACATAACTGAAGGAGGAGGGGAAGAGACAATGGGGAGAATACAAAGTTATACATGCTTTCTGGTTGTGTTTTTATCACAAAAGGAATACATTCTCACGGCACAAAAGGAATACATTCTCAGGGCATACAAAAATGAGAAAATATAAGCAAGAAGAGAAAAAAAATCTGAAAAATCACCTTTAATACCATCTCACGTAGATAACCAACCACTGTCAACACTTTGGTTTCTATGTCTCCAAACTTATCTGTTTTTGAGGGTAGCTTTATGTTGAAATGTACTTTCTGTATTTTAAAAAAATGGAACCACACAATCCATCCTATTTGTAACTGCTTTTTCCCATTTGAGAGCATGTCATTTTACTAGAGCAGTTCACCAAACAGCAGTCTCTCACATATGTACAATTCTTGAATTTCAATTTTTCTCTTTAAATCAATTCACTTTTGGGTTAGATAAGAATTTTAGTAAAAAATTTATATCAGTACCATAAATGGAAAACCAGTTCCCCTCACTATAAATAGAAGATAACTATAAAAATAAAGATACAACATTTATTTAAAACAAAAATCTCTCATGCATGTATCAAGAAAAAGCATCTCGGGTACTGCTGGATGTATGGGCATTGCCAGACGTATGGGCATCTTTGGGAAACATTGTGCTCAGGATGTCAATCTCAGCACCTACGGCCACTGTCCCCTTTCACAGGAAGTCATAGGCAGCTGTATCTGATCACACCCCTCAGCCACAGGGGAATGAACCAGGGTTGTACCTGGCCCAAGGGCCCCACCCAAGAACTACCTATCAAGGAAAGAAGACAGCAGATTGTCTGACTGTCCCTCTGGTTTCTAGAATACACTATCCATGTAGGGGACTCTTTAGCAGAAAGACACAACCCCACAAATTCTCACTGAAGCCCTTGACCCTCTTTCACCCCTGAGGTGGCTCCCTCTAGCTCTTGGTCTTCTGGGCTTCTCTGCCCCAGACTCCCAGAGCCATGCCCTATGGCTTCCAGCTGAGAATTCTCCCTTTAATTCAGATGAAAAAGCACTCATGGCATAAGACCCTGTGCATGTCAACTCTGACCATAGTGGGGGTGGTGAGGAGGAGGAGGTGGGCAAGAACTAGGGACAGGGCAGCCACCAAACTCTTCAGGGAAGCAGGGGACAATGTGTTCCTGGAATCTCAATTCACATTTGAAATGTATTTATCCATGGGAACCTTAGGATGGTGGTTAGGTTCTATGGTGCAATTAGCACAGTACTATACTGCACACATCATAGATTAAATAAGCTTTTGTGGGTTGGCCTGGGAAGCCAGCCATGAATTACTTTGTTTCAGTGGGAAAATACACTACAATTTCCAAATAACTGACTGTAAAAATTAACTTTTTTAGCATTATCCTTTTGTGTATATACTTTACACTTCTTATTACCTCTTAGCCACTAGGTTCTCTATGAGACAAATAAAAATCATCAAGGGAGAAGGGAGGGAAGGATAGGGAAGAAAAAGGTAGAGGGAGAAGGCATATTTTCAAAAGCTGGATTTTAAACTGTTCTTTGTAATAAGCCAAATCCAAACTCAAGGAGCCCTATTAATACACACACATGTATTTCACACACAATAGAAATTACAACTCTTTTCATTAGAGTTATGTCTCCTTTATTCAGCTGGTTTAGGAAATTTTCCAAATACAGCCAAAACTTATTTTGTATAACTATACTTGATGGAAATCTTGGTGAAACAGCATCTGCCTTTTCTGCTTGGTTTAACCATAAAAGAAGCGATCCCAGAGCTCCCCTGCACCCATCACACATGGAACGGCAACCCAGGCATGTGTTCTACCCGCTCTCAGTGCCACTGTGATGTCTGTGTTCAACAACAGGGATTCTTTTAGCTTGTTCCCATCTGCCATTCCCAATCTGCTCATTTTCTCCTATAAAATCTGGCCAGGTGTTTAGGTGAGATCAGTTTTATTCATTCTTGTATCTCTGTGACTGAGCAGCCACTCAGTAAAACAAAACCAGATAAATAGACCAGAAAAAGAACCACTGTCTTTTGAAATGCCTATAAAATAAGATGTTAAGTCTTGGGGATGGCCTGGCCAGGGGACAGGAGTTACCTAATCTGAAAAACAAAAGATGACCTGGGCTTGGTAGCAGCTGTTTTGGAAGCTCCAGGACATTCATGAAAATGTAAACTTACTTTTACTTCCGAAAATATGCTGGCCTCTAAGGTAGGTCGCAACATTTTCATTTACAAGGATCCCTTTTTAACATACCTTTTTTTTGCTACTCCCCTCCCACATGACATAAATTATTATACTTTCCTATCTGTCAAACCAGAAATATAAACATGATACATGAAGATTTGAGGTACCCTCACAATCACTCCAAGACCCAGCAGAAATATGAAGCTTGTCTTCTGAAATAACTGTCTGACAAAGGCAAAATTTTCAGGTAACTAGTATGTGACTTTGTATGGTAGCAGTCCCCAACCTTTTCGGCACCAGGGACCATTTTCATAGAAGACAATTTTTCCATGGACCAGGGTGGGCGGTGGGGGTGGAGGGATGGTTTCCAGATGATTCAAGCACATTACATTTACTGTGCACTTTATTTCTATTATTATTACATTGTAATATATAATGAAATTATTATACAACTCACCACAGGTTGGGGACCCCTGGTGTACAGGACTTGAGAAAATAGATCTGTGTAAGACTTTTGGAAAAATTCTTTAGAAAGGTTCCAGTTGTAACACACCCCACCTCTGCATCCCATCTTCTGCATGCCCCATAAAAAGATCAGCTGTTGAAGGCTGAGGAAAGACTGGCAACTGCAGCGACAGCCAGATCCGCTGGCCCTCCTGCTCAGGCTAGGCAGAGCTGACAGCCTTTGCTGACGTAGGATGTGATGAGAGAAAGCAGGAAGATGGCACCATGTTTGGGGTCTGAGTAAGGGGAAGGCTGGAGTTTCTGGAGTTGCTGAGATGGGGAAAGTGTGGGAAGAACGGACTGAAGGCAGGGGAAGATCATTCTAGGTTCAAAGTATTTACTAGGTATCCAAGTGGTGGCAGCCACCAGGAAGCTGGATGAACGAATTTGGAATCCAGAAGGTACTGTCTTTGATATTAGATGTTTTTCCCATTCATGTCATAAATTCACACAGAATTGATTTTTTAAAATTTTGTATGACATGAGGTTGGTCTTCATACTTATTTTCTTTTCCATATGAGTAACACCTTGTCCCAGCATGGTTCGTTGAATGGCACATCATTTCCCCACTGATGTTCTCACGCTGATTTTGTCATCATTGAGTTTTCATACACATGTTGGTCTGTTTCAGGGATCTCCTGATCCATCAGTCTTTTGTCAATTCCATTACCACACTGTCCTGATTGCTACACCCACAAGTCGTCAGTTGGCAAGTCTCCCACTTTATATTTCTCATTTCAGATTATCCTGATCCTTTGCTTTCCTGTATAAATTTAGACTCTATTATCAAGTTCAACAAACAATCCTGTTAGAATTTTGATTGGGGTGGGGCATTGACTTTATAATATTGAATCTTCCTATTCAAAATGTGATATGCCTCTTGATTTACGGTAGTCCCCCATTATCCACAGTTTCATGGTCCATAGTTTCAGTTACCTGTGATCAACCACAGTCAGAAAATATTAAATAGAAAATCCCAGAAATAAACTGTTTATAAGTTTTAAATTGTGAGCAGTTCTGAGTAGCAAGATGAGATTTTGCATGGTCCAGCTCCGACTTGCCTGAGACATGAACCATGCCTTTGTCCAGCGGATCCACGCTGTAGATGCTACTACCCATTTGTCACTTAGTATCATCTTGGTTTTCAGATTGACTGTCATGGCATTGTAGTGCCTGGGTTCGAGTCACCCTTATTTGACTTAATAATGGCCCCAAAGCACAAGAGTAGTGATGCTAGTAATTTGAATATGCCAAAAAGAAGCCATAAAGTACTTCCCTTAAGTGAAAATTCTCGACTTAATTAAGGAAAAAATCATAAGCCGAGGTTGCTAAGATCTACGACAAGAACAAATCTTCAATCTGTGAAATTGTGAAGATGGAAAAAGAAATTCATGCTAGTTTTTTGTCACACCTCGAACTGCAAAAGTTACGGCTACAGTGCATAAGTGCTTAGTTAATATGGAAAAGGCATTAAATTTGTGGGTGGAAGACCTGAACAGAAACATGTTCCAATTGACAGCAATCAGGTGTGGTACTATCCTTGGTTTCAGGCATCCACTGGAGTCTTGGAATATATTCCCCTTAGATAAGGGGGGGGATACTATCCCAAATTTAGTAGCTACTCTGTTTTATTTGCTCATGACTCCACGGGTAAGAAATTCAGATAGGGTACAGTAGGGGTATCTTCTGGGGCAAGAACCTCTAAGATGGCTTCTTCATTCACATCTTGTGCCTCAGAGAGGGGAAGCTCAAATAGGTCAGGGTTTGCTGGAAAGGCTGACTCGGGGCCTTCCTTCCTGCCATAGGATGGGCTCTGCAATTCTCCTCCATGCAGTCATACCCCTTCTCCCTTGTGATACAGCCTTTCCAGGTGGTTTCTCCACATGGTCTCTCCAGCAGAGTGGCCAGACTTTTTACATGGTGGAGCAAGGCTCCCAAGAGCACAACATTAAAAACTACCAGGGAGGACTGGGAACAGGGTGAGGCCAGAAGGGGCCAGGGTTCAAATATTGAAGGAGGTGCTCTCAGGCTTGTGCAGGGCCAGCACCTGGCAGTGAGTACTCTGAAGGCCTCCCGTGCCTCCTGCTGGTGCCAGCCCTGCTGCCAGGCCATCTTAAGGACTGGGCCTGGGACCAGGACAGCCCCACTTATACTGGGTGGAGTCACGAGCTGAGCCCAGATTTAAAAGGTGAGGACTATAGCAGCAGAAGGATACAAAAAGGCCTGGGGAATAGAGAGAGGCATGGAAGCCTCCAACGCAATAAACTTCCACACCTGCTTCAGCTGTATTACACACATTTTATATGTAACATATTTATATTTACATAAATAGGCATATTTAATATATAATAGACGTATTTTAATTTTCATTCAACTCTTAATGTATTCCAATTTTTATTTTGATTTCTTTTTTGACTGATGAGTATTTATAATTGCGTTTTAAAATATTCAAACATATGGGGGTTTCCTGGTTGTCTTTTTGTTACTGATTTCTAACTCCATTGCACTGTGGTCAAAGAATGTGTTGGGTATGATACTAAGCACTGAAATTTGTTGAGTACTGAAATTTATAGCCTAACTGATGGTCAGTTTTTACACATGTTTCCATGTATTCATGACAAAGATTTTGTATTCTCCAATATTGAGTACAGTATTCTACGTATGTCCATTAGATCAAGTTCTTTAATTGTGCGATTGTTGAAATCATTTTTTTTTTTTTTTTTTTTGAGACAGAGTCTCACTCTCTTGCCTGGGGCGAGTGCCATGGCATCAGCCTAGCTCACAGCAACCTCAAACTCCTGGGCTCGAGCGATCCTACTGTCTCAGCCTCCCAAGTAGCTGGGACTACAGGCATGTGCCACCATGCCCGGCTAATTTTTTCTATATATATTTTTAGCTGTCCAATTAATTTCTTTCTATTTTTGGTAGAGATGGGGCCTCGCTCTTGCTCAGGCTGGTCTCAAACTCCTGAGCTCAGGATGATCCGCCCGCCTCGGCCTCCCAGAGTGCTAGGATTACAGGCATGAGCCACCGCGCCCAGCCGAAATCTTTTATATTGTTATTGATTTTTCAGTTGCCTGATATCCCACTTATTAAGAGGGGTATATTAAAATCTCCCATTCTGATGGCGAATATATCTATTTCATCTTTTGGTTCTACTGATTTTTGCTTTACATATTTTGGGTCAGTAGGAGCATATAAGTTTAAAGCTGCCATAACTCCCTCAAGAACTAAACATTTTACATTATATAGTGACCCTCCTTATCTGTAGGGATGTTTTTTTGCCTTATAGTATATGTTGTCTGCTATTGTTACAGCAATACTAACCACCCTTTCTTCTTGGAATGAGATTTTGGCTGTCATATCTTTTTTCCCAATACTTTCACTTTAAATATTTCTGTGACTTTATATTTTAGGTGTATCTCATAAATAAAATACAACTGTTTTTTGTTTTGTTTTGTTTTGTTTTGAGCCAATCTGCCTGTCTTAATCTTTTAAACTGAAGATTTTGTCCAAAAGCAATTATGATTACTGCTATAGATGAATTTTTCTGTCTTCTTATTATGTGATTTTAATACATCCTATGTTTTTTGTTTCTTTTTTCTTCCTCCTTTGTTGCCCTCTTTTAGATTCAGGGTTTGTTTTAGATTTTTCATTCCATTTTTCCTTCTATAGACCAGAAGTTATAATCTCTAAGTCTGTCCTTCTAATGATTATCTTAACCATGTTAACATATATTCCTAACAAAGTCTTTACCCTCTGTTCCACTTATCAACTGACATAAAACAAATCATCCCAAAGCTTAGCAGCTTAAAGCAACAATTTATTACATCTCTCGTGGGTTGACTGGGTTTAACCGAGCAGTTTTTACGTAGGGTCTCTTATGTGATGGCAGTCAAATGGTGGCTGTGGCCAAAGTCATCTGAAGACTCAATGTCTAAAACGGCTCAGTCACATGGATAGTGGCTGATGGTGGTGGGAGCTCAGCTGAGGCTGTCAAATGGAGCACCTCCATGTAGTCATGTGACTTGAGCTTTTGCCAATATGGCATCTGGGTTCTGAGAGGGCACATTTCAAGAGACCTGGTGGAAGTTGCAAGACTTCTCATAACTTGAAATTATAGAGTATCACTCCTGCTGCTTTCCATGGGTTACCAGGGCCAGCCCTAATTCAGTGTGAGAAGGGACTCCACAAGGGCATAAATGCCAGGATGTGTGGTTCACCCGAGGGAGGGAGGGGAAATATCTTTGTATACTACCTACCACATTCTTCTCTTATATAAAACCTGAAGAATACTGTCATTCTAATCATGCTCCTCCCAATTTGTATTCTGTATTTGTCCTGAACTTTAGTTCTAATGTATGATTTATACTTCACAAATTAGTTATTATTATAGTTTTATACAAGTCATATTTTTTCTTAGACTTACCCACATATTTGTTCATATTTTTGTTTATGTTCCTTCTTGTGTTTTGAGCTTTCCAGCTGAGACATTTTTCCTTCTTCTGAGAGCATATTCTAAGGAATTTCCTTTATGCAGTCTATTGGTAAACTATCTCGGGTTTTGTCAGAAAATGCATTCATTTTCCCCTTGGTCTCGAAAGATTGTTTCACTGGGTATACAATTCTAAATTGTTATTTTCTCTTCAATATTGAAGATAGTCTATTGTCTTCTGGCTATCATTGTGGCTGGTAAGAAATCGCCTATTAGTGTAATCATTAGTTCTTTGCAGATATGTTATCTTTTCTCTCTGGTTATTTTTCAGATCTTTTTAGCTGTGGCATTTTGCTCTTTCATTACGATGCATTTAGTTGTGGATTTCATTATGTATCCTATGTGGGATTCATTGAGTTTTCTGGACATAAGAATTGGTGCTTTCCAATAATTCTGAAAAATTCTCACCTATTCTTTCTTCAAATATTGACTGCCTTCCTATTATCTCCTTCTAGAAGTCTGTCTATACTAGGCCCCATGTTCTACTCTTTTGTTTCTCTTTGTGCTCAATTCTAGATAATTTATTGGTATTGATTCTCTAGCTCATTACTTCTGTCTTTAACTGTGTCTATGATGATGTATAGTTCATCAACTGAGCTTTTAACTTCAATTACATTTTCATTTGTAGATGGTCTATTTCACTTGTTCAACCCTGATTACTCACTTTTATGATCTTTTTATTCTTGGATCATTTTTTTAAACTTATCTTTTCATTTTAGACAAAGTAAACATAGTTATTTACATTTTTTTGTGTAACTTAATATTTAAAGTCTTTGAGAGTTGACTCTCCTGCATAATTTTTGTTTTTATTGGTTCTCACTAATGGTACACATTTCCTCGTGTATTTATGATTTTTGACTGTGAGCTCATGTTCCTTGGAAGTTCATCTGTGGGCATTATTGGAAGTCTGAGCTGAAGTTGCATCCCTTCAGACCTGATTTGCATTTATTTCAGCCAGTCTCCTGGACACACTATTAACCTGTGACCATTTTCAATAAAATTCTCCACTTGGTGTTTTTTGGGACCACACAGATAATTAACATGAATCTCAAACCAACATGTGCTTATGAATTCTCAGGAGAGACTTTATGCCCCTCCATTCCATACTGAGGTTCAAACAGGCTACTTTCCTTATTGTCCATTTTTATGCAGTAAGTTTATTTGTTCATCCTTATAATGAACATCCCAGTTTTATACAAAGGGATCTCATATTTTCCTCCTTAGCTTGAGGGAGTAGTTATCTTCTGTTCTTTGCAAGTTCTCAAAAAGACACATGAGGGTTCTAGGATGTGGCAAACATCCTCAAGGAGAATGCTGGTATTGGTGTCTGCTTATCTCATGAAGTTTCTGATTTCAATGTGATAATATTGTCTGCACAGTCCTTACCTTTTGTGTTTGTGTGTAAGTGCATATGAACATTTTAGCTGTCCCCATCCAGTGGACATCATTAAGGTATTTAGTCCACCATAATGCCAAAAAATGAAATAATTTCACTGGTATACATATTTTTAAAGCATTTTATATATAATTCCCTACTGCCTTCCAGCAAAATTGTGCCCACTTATATTACATTCATCAGTGTGGTAAGCAAAAACTACAAACTTTAATGTCTTAGGCTTGCCTTAGCTTAAATATTTCAATTGCATTTGATATGAAACTTTATGAAATTCAAAACACTGGGATATCTCATATTTTCAATAAAAATAATGAGGAACAAGCCTGGTGCACTGGCTCATGCCTGTAATCCCAACAACTTGGGAGGCTAAGGCAGAGGTTTGCTGAAGGCCAGGAGTTCAAGACCAGCATGGACAACATGGTGACACTCCATCTCTAAAAAATGAAAAATAATTAGCTGGGCATGGTGGCATGCACCCGTACTCCCAGCTATGCCAGAAGCTGAGGCAGGAGGATTGCTTGAGCCCAGGAGTTCAAGGCTGTACTGAGCTATGATCATGCCACTGCACTCCAGTCCGGGTGACAGAGTGAGACTTCATCTCAAGAAAAAAGAAAAAAAAGAGGACAGATTAAAAGATATTTGTATTCTGATGTCTACAGAAGGTCTATGAACAAACAAAACAGGAGGAAAAAAGACCTTTTAAGAAAAAATGTATACATACTTTAAAGTTTAGAAGACACTTTTAAGAGCAGTGGTTAAGATCAAATCCACGCTTTGGTACTCACTGCTTGGCCTTGAGCTGGCCTCCCCTTCTCATCTGTGAAATGGGCATAATAGTAGCTACTTCAGAGAAGTGTCAGAATGATTAAATGAGATAACATTGGCAAAGGACAGAGTCTGACATAAATTCTGAAAATCTGATAGCTAATACCATTAACTTGCCCCAAATGAATCCGCTACTAAGTGTGGCAGTTGAGATTTGGTTTTTTTTTTTTATTTGTTAATTGTTTATTTATCAAGAGAAACTATTCCTCAGCCCACGTATTCATGGCTCAGGAACACAGGTCAGTGACAAATTTCTATGGAAATCAATCCAAAGAAATCCTTTTATATTCCAAAATCACTTTGCACTCTGAAAGATGCCAGCCTTCCTCATCTCCTCAAAATCTTTCATAGAATCATAATTTCTGCAGAAATCTGCATATGCCTTCTTTCTTGGTTCAGCCATAGTAAACTTATACAAAGCTGCAACCCCCAGGGATACAATGAATGCTCCAACAATATCAAACTGCAGATGCCTGGCCAGGAGGCCACGCATCTGAGGTTTCATCAAAGCACGGGAAGCCATGGTAGTTCCTGTCCTTGATGGGTATGCCAACCTCAATACGTCTTTTCTGGCTGATGGAGAAATGAACGGCCAGCAGTTGAGATTTGAGCCCAGTTTTGCTTGAATCCAAAGCCCGTGAGAAACCTTTTCGATTTGCATGTTGTTAAAGGACACAGAGACTGGTTGTTCCCAGAGATTTCTTGCTACATGTTTCTTCATTGAGCAGTGAGCTGCCCACTTCCTCATCAGAAGCACCATAAGGACAAAGGAGTGGGATCCCTTCCCGGTGTGTGATAAAATTGATAAACATTCTTGAGCTTACTTAGCTATGTACTTACAGAAGATAGATGATATTAAGCCTCCCAAACAGCTTCTCGGTAAATTCTCTAATGAGGTTTTTGATACAATAAATATCCTGCGATTCTGTTCTTCGGCAACGAACTTCTACCTTTCCTCTTGGTGAAGTAAGTACTGACATTTTTTATCCTGTCCTAAAAAGAGGGAAAATCGTACACTATTAATCTGATATGGCAAAGCACTTTGGTTACAGCACACACAAAATTGAACATTAATTCAATTTCCGTATGGTCAGAGTGAATGTGGTATGGGAGTACTGGTGAGACACATTTTCCCCTGGGTGTAGTTTGTGACGACTGTCACTGCATAGCTGCTGACATGTTTCTCCACAGGAGAATAAAGTTTCTGAGAATTGGCCTGTCTGGAAACTTCTGCAACTGTATTCTTTGTTTCCAACAAAGCCATTTAAAAATATTCTAACAACAGGATTGAAAAGTATTGAAAGGAATTATTTATGGATTCAGTGTCCTTTTATATAATATTTAATTGGCCACCATAGCATGTGGTCAAGAGTTACAGGGGAAATATTGGCAGCTGCTGCCTGTGTTCCAAATAGAATTCCCCAAACTGGAACCCTGAAAGACAGCAGTCTTAAGAGATATTTTGAGACCAAGAACGTTCTGTGGTCAAATAAATGTAAGAAGTGCTTGCAATAGCCTTTCTGATGGGTGATCATGCCCACTAAAGTCTTTGAGAAGTTCCATAACCAAGTAACCTGTTTTCTTTGTAAAACTCAACCTTTCCCATACCCTTTCTGAACAGAATCTCTAATGACAGCAACAGTGGAGAGTCTAATGTTCCAGAAAGATACTTTGAGAAATGCTGCTAACAGAAATAGTAGTTAAAAAATGATTTCATTCTCTCTCTCAATGCACCATATCTGTCTGTCTCTTGCCTTCTCTTTCTATCCTTCCCTGCTTGCCTTCCTTCCCAGGGAAAACCATTTTATTTTTATTTATTTATTTTTTTAAGAGACAGGGTCTTGCTCTGACGCCCCGGCTGGAGTGCAGTTGAGATCATAACTCATTGCAGCCTCAAACTCCTGGGCTCAAGGGATCCTCCCATGTCAGACTCCTGAATAGCTGGGACTGCAGGTGCACACCACCATACCCAGCTAAGTTTTTAAATGTTATTTTATTTTCAGAGACAGGGTCTTGCTATGTTGCCCAGGCTGGTCTCAAACTCCTAGCCTCAAGAGAACCTGCTGCCTCAAGCCTCCCAAGTAGCTGGGATTACAGGCACAAACCACTGTGCCTGGCTAGGGAAAACCATTTTATTATATACTAACCAGTAAACTCAAAACAGGGAAAACAATAAAACAGGGAAATTAATAACGTCTAGACTCATGACAAAGCTAGTCATAAATATTGTCATTCCTGGTTTTGGTTTTAACTTAAAAGCAGAATTGGAATGAGATGTCTTGTTTGTGAAGCATTATATAAACTAATGCTACAAGTATATAAAACTCTGAATAAAAAAAGAAAGTATAATTAAAGAGCTGAACTTGGGGGACAGGGAACAAGAAAAGAAGGAAGAGAACAAGCAAGAGAAATTCTCCACCAAGATGGCAATGATATTGTGAGCAGCAGCTCAGGAAGTGATCAGATCTCATACAGGCTCCAGGGGCCAGAGTTTTAACATTCAATGGGGATATCATGGACCTCATTCCAATGGAATTGAAACTAAAACCATGCATCCAACTGGGACTTAGGAGGGATGGTCCCCTTAATGAATGAGTGAATGTGGGGACTAGAAAAATTAAACCCACCAGTCCAAGAAAATGATAAGGAAGCTTTCTCTACTCAAAGCTCTAAGTAGAAAACAAAACAAAAATACTTACGGGAAGTCCAAATTCTAAACTAAAGTGGGTATGGCATTTTAATCTACACAATCTGTGTAGCATGGGAGTCACCACGGACTTTGAATAATAGACTCTGAAAGAGACTATCAACTAAGTATGTTTATAATTATTATAAATAAAGAAAGAGAAACAAAAGTCATGAGAACAGGTAACTATTAAAAAAGAACAGAAACTATAAAAATGGAAAATATGGTTATTAAAATTTAAACTAATTGGATGGGTTAAAGGCAGACAAGATTGAAGAGAATAAACTGGACAACAGTTATGAACAAATTATTTAGAAAGAAGCACATAGAATTAAAAAGAAAATACAGAATGCAGTTAAGACACATGTAAGACAGAGTGACAAAAATCTATGTCTTACAGGAATTCCAAAAGAATAAATGAAATGTTTGAACATAATGACTGATGATTTTTAGAACTGATGAAATACATGAATCCTCAGTTCTGAGCAGAAAAATAAAAATAAACCCTAAATATATAGTAGTGAAACTACAAAACCCAAAAGACAAGGAGAAAACCTTAAAGCAACCATGTAAAAGACAGATTGCCTATGAAAGGATAATTAGACTGACAGAATATTTCTCATCAGCAACAACAGAAGCCAGTAGTACAGGGGTTAGCAAATTTCTTCTGTAAAGGGCCAGATAATAAATATATTAGGTTTTATAAGCCATGTGTTCTCTTCACAACTACTCAACTCTGTTATTATAGCACAATAACAGCCAGAGACAATATGAACACAAATGAGCATGACTGTATTCCAACAAAATTTTACTCATGGACAATGAAATTTGACTTTTTAAAAATATAATTTTCATGTGTCATGTAGTATTCTTTTGATTTTTTTGCAAATATTTAAAATGTAAAAAAAAAATTCGTAGCTCACAGGCCATACAAAATAAGTGAAGGGTTGAATTTGGCCTACAGGCTATGGTTTTTACATTACTAGAATAGTATTTTTGAACTACAAAGGGAAAAGGAGCCATTAACCTAGACTTCTATACCTAGCTAAACAATCATTAAAAAATGAAGGTGAAATAAAGACAATTTCATACAAAGACTGAAAGAAAATACCATTCAAATAATCTGGTTGAAAGAACTAGGAAAAGGTGTATTTCAGGAAGAATAAATTAAAATAAAAAAGGAATAGCATACAAGATGAAATATTGGGGATAAAAAGGTAAACATGCAGGTATATCCAAATAAGCACTGATGGCAAAAAGAAAAGGATGATGAAAAATTTTTCTTTAAAAAATAAAAGCTGAACTGAATTAACAGACAATAAAAACATGTGAGATGGAAAGATGACGATCAGAAATAAAGTATTCTAAGGTGTTTGTATCTTTGAGCAGAGACTAGAGATGATTAAATCTATTATCCATTTGTTAAAGCCATTATTTATAGCTACAAATTTAAGAAAAATCACAGGAAACATCTTTTTATTTTAATAGATATTTGTTTATTTTGTCAGGTGGCTCCTCTTTATGATAGTGATATAAAATCCTCTCTATTTAAATTCTGAAAAATGAGATAACAATATTTAAATAATATGGGTGATACAGAGTCATGGCAAATATTTTGATGTTGGTTATAACTGACTGCAGTTTTAGAAATCTGCATAAGCTTTTTTGAAAGCAGTATCTGCATAGGTAGATGTGATATTACTATATACATAAATATATGAATATATATTTTCTAAACACCAAAAGAGACTTGCAGCTGTGAAAATTTTCTTAGCTAAGGAGCTAGCAAGCATGAAAAAACATGGAGGAAATTTAAATGCATATTACTATGTGAAAGAAACCAATTTGTAAAGGGCACATATTGTATAACTCCAACCATATGACGGTCTAAAAAAGGCAAAACTATGGAAACAGTAAAAAGACGAGTAGTTGCTAGCGGTTTCAGGGATGGAGTGATGAGTAGGTAAGGGCACGAGGTAGGAGCACACAGGATTTTTTTGGCAGTGAAACTACTCTGTTTAGTATAGTATCTCATGATACTATAATGGTGGATACATGTCATTATACATTTGTCCAAACCCATAGGACACCAAGAGTCGACCTTAATGTAAACTATGAACTTTGGGTTATAATGATGTGTCAATGAAGGTTCATCGATTATAACAAACGTACCACTCTGGTGGGGGATGCTGATAACGGGAGGACTCGGGGGGAAGCCAAGGAGGTACTTGGGAAATTTGCACCTTTGGCTCAAATTTGCTGTGAACCTAAAACTTCTATAAGAAAATTAAATCTATTTTTAAAAACAATTCTCTTTATCATTTGTTTTATTAATTTTTCTGTTTTTGAAGGGAGGTCAATTATTATACCAGTTAACATTTACTGAGAATTTTACATAAATTTTTCTCTTTAATCCCAGTGATATAGATATGAATATCCTCGTTTTATATTTGAGAACGCTGACGCTAAGAGAAATTAAGTATAGTAATTAAGGCACACTCAAAGAGAATTTAACATCCGTTTCTTATTACAAGACTGGGTTGTCTGCTAGTTACTCTGATTTATTTTCATTTTTTTCCTAACATACGGCTTCAAAATACCTTCCGTTATTTTTAATTCCAAGCCTTAGAGTTAATTATCTGCGCACAGCTGTCCAGAAACCAGAAACGCAGGGGGACGTAGCGCAGAGACTACAAGGCCTAGAATGCAACGCGGCGCCGGGCAGCCGCCGGGAATGCGTCTTTCCTCGCCCGCCTCTCGTCCCCCGCCCTTTAGCATCCCGATTGGAGCTCGGTTCCAAGTCCCCTTGCAAAGCGCCACGGCTTGACAGATCGACCCCTGCTCGCATGGTTGGCCCAGTCGCGAAGACTGACCTGGGGACGCGCCCTTGACGCCCTAGACCCAGTCCTTGCGTCGCTACGGGGAAGGCCAACGGTGCCCACCTCACCCGCAACTCAGAACGCCCCTCTCCAACCGCCGCTCGGTGGAGGACGCGAGCCTGGTTACCTCGGAAACGACGCTGCGTCCGTTACGCCGCGTAAGGGAGGTCAAAAGCCAGTCTAGCTAGTTCCGCTTCCGGTTCCGGGTCTCCCCTTGTTGTCGGAAAGCTTTGTGGTGGTGGAGAAGCCATACAGCCGGTTTCTGGGAGTTAGGGTGGGTGGCGGGTTTCCCGAGGTCCGCTGCTGCAGACATGGCAGCCTCCACTGCGGCCGGGAAACAGCGGATTCCCAAAGTGGCCAAGGTAGGCGATAGCGAGGGGCCTTGCGGCAGGTGGCCTGGGAGAGGGATTTCGCCCAGCCGCAGCCCTCGTGGTGCCCGGGGCGGGAGAGAGTGTTGTCCGGGGAGAAGGCTCACTCCGTGCGGGGCCGAGTGGGAATCGAAGAAGGAGGGTCGGCCGGTGGTGGGGCGCGGGCTTTTGTCATCCCGGAGCACGACCCGCGTTGGCGTCGCGATCATTCTGGGGAAGTGATTTTGCTGGGAGAAGAGTGGGGTTGTTTTCAGCAAAGATTTACTGAGCCTGGCACTGCGCTAGGCGCTCGGGAACTACGCTGTAATGCGGGCAACGAGCAGGACTCAAAACGGGAGTAAGTGTAAAATGACAACCTTGCCAGGTGTTTCCGAGGCAAAGAAGAATATGCTTTGGGCGAGAATAAGGAGGGGTTGTGTGAGAGGGTCTTCAGAGTCAACTTTGCCGAGGAAGTGACATTTAAGCTGAGACTTGAGGGCTGGCTGATAGGGGAGGGAATGAGAGTAAATGACAGGAGTTGTGAAGTGGCATGATTTAATTAAACAGTAGTTTTATTATCTGATATTTCCATCGATAGCTGATACTTAACCAAGTGCTTAATATGTGTCAGGCTTTGTCCTGAGCCTTTACAGATACCTTTTCTCCAGTCTGTTTTTCCAGCCCAGATGGTTCTCTTGAGCTTGACCTTTACATATCTATTTGGATAACTCCCAGAGGTGATGCATATTAAATAGGTAGCACAGTGTCTGGCACTTAAGTGCTTATTAAACATGAGCTGTCAGCATATCGTCATTACCCCACGTGTAGCATTAAATAACATTTCTTATAATTCAGTTCCATAAACCTATTGGGCATCACTAGTCCAACAGAAGTATGAAATGAGCCACATATGTAATTTAAATTTTCTCATAGCTGTATTAAAAAATAAAAATGAAGTAAAACAAAAAACAGGTGACATTAATTTTAGTAATATATTTTATTTAACCCGATGTATCCAAAATATAATTTCAACATGTAAGCAATATAGAAAATTTTAATGAGGTAATTTTTTTCTTTTTTTCATACTCAGTCTTCAAAATCACTGTGTATTTTACACTTAGAGCCATGTCAATTTGAACTCACCAGATGTGACTTGTAGTTACTGTGTTGAACAATGCAGATCTAAGATGTCAAGAAGCTTGTAGTCTAATGATTGGGACTTATTGAATATTGTCTTTGACTTGAAGTACTGTGAAAAACCACCAGGGGCAAGTTGAAAATTTCTGTAAATAGAGATCGTAATGCTAGATAAAATGTGGCGCACATCTTGATAAAGCAAAACCTCTAGTGAGAATTTTGCCTAGACAGCCTCAAAGTTTATCATTATACTCATCTAAAAGGGAAAACTTGGTATTATTTTTGCCACTTTTTCCTCTTCAGACTTTTACCTATGGCTTTGTAATAAATACCATGTATAAGATAGAAAACATAATATTTTTTTTCTGTTCAGTCTCACAGAGAAATGGGAACGTGTCATACAAAGAGGGCATCTTGTGTTAATTCTTATGAAGTTCACATTCTAAAAAATGTATGTTTGTTTATTAAACCTTGTGTGAAGAGCAGCTACCAAAAATAGAAATGTCTTCCTTCTTAAAAGGTGAAAAACAAAGCCCCAGCTGAAGTACAGATAACTGCTGAACAGCTCTTAAGAGAAGCTAAAGAAAGAGAACTTGAGCTTCTTCCACCTCCACCTCAACAGAAGATCACAGATGAAGAAGAATTAAATGATTACAAACTAAGGAAAAGGAAGGTCAGTCAGTGTGATATCTTTTGGTCTATTAATTGTTAAGAATTTATAGGTCAGAGTTCGAAAAGTTCTCATGAATTAGAGTCTGTAAGGTAAGACAAGGTTGGTGTTTCCAGCCACATGAATAATTTACTTCTCTTTACCAGATACCTTCATTTTGCTGAACTATATAAAATAAGCCGTGAGTTGTCTGTTTAAAGTATAAATAAAATGAATCCACCAGGCACATTATTTTTGGTGCTAAATCAAATATGGGTGGAAGTTTAACAGGTAGAATAACTGACAACTGGCAGAGGGGTGTACTTAGCAAGGCTGCATTATATACTTCTGTCTGTGCTGCCTTATGTGCTAGGAGTTGAGATCTGGGAAAGAACTATGAGACTTTGGGATCTGATTTGACTGCCTCTCTCTAGAATGTGGGATTATTTTAAACCACAACCTGTTCAATCTACTCATTTGTTTTTCTCAATAAGTTATGTATGAAATTCTGAAAATTACCCCAAAGGACTTAAAGGTAATATTCAAAAATTTTTTTTTTATTTAGGAATAAGTGTAGAGTATAATAATGTGTTGGTTGTCATAGGAGGAAATATCAACAAGTCTATAATTCTTTGCATCTAAAGTTTACTCCTTATTTACTTGTAAGACTTTAAAGAAACCCCTGTGATTGTAACCTTCTGCAATGGGTTTCTTAGTCCTCAGGGATTCCAGGATGTAATTTCTCTTACATAAGAACAAAATGAATAACCTTTTTAGTACAAGACTTTTTACTAGGCAACAGATGGTGTCATTTTTCAGTCAGTTTCCCTTTAATTTGATGCCTTTTGCCTTCTTCCAGACTTTTGAAGATAACATAAGAAAAAATAGGACTGTGATTAGTAACTGGATAAAATACGCACAATGGGAAGAAAGTCTAAAGGAGATTCAAAGGTAAAATTGCTGAGAATGTAATTTTGTATATAAAGATCTCTTAAGTTAATAGACACAAAAAATATATAAAATGATAAAGCACAAGTAAAAGACTATGCCTCTGGTAGTAATTTTCAACTTTTGTTCCATGGAACCCTAGGGTTCCTTTGAGGGGCTTCAGGGGCACTGTGGTAGAATAGTCATGGGGGGAGTGGCAGGAGGAGGCTCCACAGATGGGTCTTTCCACCAGCATACACTATAGGTAGAGAGGTACAGTTTCGTCTGCTTTCTGTGTATAGAGGTTTTAAAGAAATAAAAGTGTTCAGCTGAAAACCAGTGGACCCCAAGATAAAAATCGTGACCTGGCCGTTCCTGTTGTCCAGCTTTTCTGCATTCTCCCCCATCCCTCCTCCCCCAACTTGCCACTCTGTGAACACATTGTGTCTCCTTACCATGATGCTTAGCTGTTCTCTCTGCCTGGAAGGAGCACCTCTCCCCACCAACCTTTACCATCCTTGTAAACTGGAACTTTCCTCAAGTTCTCAATTCTGGAGTTACCTGTTAGTCTTTTCCATCAGACATCTTCATTTCTTCCTCTCTGCTACCTGTGCAGATCTTGACTATAACATGTATCACATTGCATTATAATTACATGCAAGCCTATCCTTCTGTAAGACTTTGTAAGGTACTCGAGAACATCATATCTTTTCTTTTTTTTAAGCTCAGACCTGGCTCATGGTAAACACCCAATAAAATAGCAGGGCATTGCAGATTGTTTGAAATAACTGCTACCTGTGTTGTATGTACTACTTTTGATATCCTCCAAATCTTGCTTCTTAAGGGCTCGATCCATATACGAGCGTGCTTTAGATGTAGACTATCGAAATATTACGCTATGGCTGAAATATGCAGAAATGGAAATGAAGAATCGCCAGGTCAACCATGCCCGAAATATCTGGGACCGGGCCATAACAACTCTGCCCCGTGTCAACCAGTTCTGGTAAGTTTCTGATTCAACAAAACAGCTTTTTGTAAACTAGAAAAATTCCACATATTTGTGTATGTATGTTATTTATGTGGTTATAATCGTGTATAATTTTGCATTTTTTTCTTTAAACATGTTCTTAGTGCCTTTTAATGTCCCATAATCTATTAAGTCATAATTATCATGTTTAATGGATATGTAACCAAAAGTAAAACTTTGCAGTTTTTTATGCATAAAAAACTGGTCAAACTAGGCAATTTTTAAGGGAAAAAAAAGCCTTTTTTGCAGTGGTACATCCTTTTTTATATTTATATTTCAATGAGAAATCATGTCTGATTTAGCCTTTGGGAAAGATAAAACCTTAAATAATCTTCCCATTCAACAATGGAAGACTAGAAATTGCCAAAGATCATTTTTTCCCTAAGTCATTTTGACCACAACAGATATTTATGGATGATTTTGTTAAAGGTACAAGTACACGTATATGGAGGAGATGTTGGGAAACATTGCTGGTGCCCGGCAGGTGTTTGAGCGCTGGATGGAATGGCAGCCTGAGGAACAAGCCTGGCACTCCTACATCAACTTTGAACTGAGATACAAAGAGGTGGATCGGGCTCGCACCATTTATGAACGATATATCCTTTGGATGAGATCTGAGTGGTGCCATTATTGTCCTGGGTACTGCTTCTCCCGTAGAGATATTGTCATGGTCAGGATGTGTAGTCATTAATGTCATGCTAGAAGTCAGGAATGCAGGTTTGTCAGCCTCATATATTTTCTAGGGGTGTAGATTGGTCAAATTGAAAGTTTGTGGTCTGGGTAATTGTTTGAGTCTTTTCTAGTGAGACTTTGGGTTTAATTGTAGTTTAGCACTAATGCTGTGAAACGATACCCATGGGGGATTGGTTCCTGGACCTTGGGTGGATACCAAAATCTGAGTCCTTGATATTAAGTGATATAGTATTTGCATATAACCTTTGCACATCCTTCCATATACTTTAAATCATCTCTAGATTACTTATAATATACAGTGCAGGGGCTGGGTATGGTGGCTCGTGCCTGTAATCCCAGTACTTTGGGAGGCTGAGGTGGGAGGATCACTTGAGCCCAGGAGTTCAAGACCAGCTAGGCAACATAGTAAGACCCCATCTCTCAAAAAAAATTTTTTTTAATTAGCTGGGTGTGGTGGCACACACCAGTAGTCCTAGTACTTGGGACCCTGAGGTGGGAGGATGGTTTGAGGCCAGGAGTTCAAGGTTACAGTGAGCTGCGATCATGCCACTTCACTATAGCATGGGTGAGTAAGACCCTGTCACCAGAAAAAACCCAAAACGCTAATATAATGTAAATGTTATATAAATAGTTGTTATACTATGTTGTTTAGGGAATAATGACACAAAGTATGCACATATTCAGTACAGATGAAGGGTTTTTTTCCCGAATATTTTCCATCTGTGGTTGGTTGATACACAGATGCGGAACCCATGGATATGGAAGGCTGACTATACTAAGGTCCTGCCTGCTGTAGGCAGTTCTGTTTTTCTAAGATTTACGTTGGTCATTAGTACCATTACTGGACTTCAAAGGTTTACTGTTTACTAGCTGTGTGGTGAGTCATTTAACTCCTTTGAGCATTGGTGTCCTCTTTTTAAAAATAAGAATAAACATACCTCTGTTAGTCTGATTGTGCGGATTAGATGATACACATGAAAGCACTTTTAGAAACTGTAGTACAGTGGAGTCCTCATCATTCACAGATTCCATGTTTGGAAGTCAACATCCTTTCTGAAATTTATTTGTAACTCCCCCAACTAATTATTATACAGCACTTTCACAGTCGTTTGTGGACGTGCGCGGAGCAGTGAAAAATTTGAGTTGCCCTGTGTGCATGTTCATGGATGCAGAAGCCATGAATATGGAGGTCCTCGTCTCAGCCACATGTAGCCATACTTAGATGGTAGAGACGGGGGGAGCCAGTGCTATGTAGTGCAAAGAGCTCCAGCTCTGGGGCCAGTTGGATGGAGTTTGAATCCTCACTCTGGCACCTGTTTGTGGGGTGGCCGTAGCTTGTCACTTAACGCTTTTGAACCACTTTTTCTCCTGTAAAATAAAGAAAATAGAATCTGCCAGGATGGGTTGTTTTTAGGACTTAAGATTATAATCAATGTGAGGTATGTATATGTACACATTTCCCCTAGGAACAATGGTTCAGTATTCAATAATTAAATGCTCACAGTGAGGCCGGGCGCGGTGGCTCACGCCTATGATCCTAGCACTCTGGGAGGCCGAGGCGAGCGGATCTTTCTGAGCTCAGGAGTTCGAGACCAGCCTGAGCAAGAGTGAGACCCCGTCTCTACCAAAAATAGAAAGAAATTAATTGGACAGCTAAAAATATATATAGAAAAAATTAGCCGGGCATGGTGGCGCATGCCTGTAGTCCCAGCTCCTCGGGAGGCTGAGATAGTAGGATAGCTTGAGCCCAGGAGTTTGAGGTTGCTGTGAGCTAGGCTGATGCCACGGCACTCGCCCCAGGCAAGAGAGTGAGACTCTGTCTCAAAAAAAATGCTCACAGTGGCTTTATAGAACATAGTTACTGCAGATAATGAGAATCAACTTTGTTATGCTATGTTAAGATCTTAATTACCTCTACTCATTTTAATGTTATTAGTTTAACAGTAGCTTTTATAGCACTGGCTATGTACCAGGCATTGTTCTAAGCACTTTTCAAATACTGTCATTTAATCCTCATGACAACCCTGCAATTGGTAGGAACTACTCCATTCTACAGATGAGGAAAATGAGGCATGAGAGATTTAAGTAACTTGACTGGGGTCTCACAAGCAGTGGTGGAGGTGGGGTGTGAACCTAGTAGAGCAGCTTTAGAACCAATGCTCTTAATGTCTTTGCCATATTCGAATGTATTACTACTTTGGAAATTAATGATTTTTTTTTCAAGGAAGATAGATTAAAAATAGATACATTTTGTTAAGAGATAGTATGGCAATTCAAAACTTTCTCTTTTGGATCTAGTTAGCAGTTTTCTTTTTATGGCATGTTGGTTTTTCCTTAATCATTAGTTCAAGTATTAATGTAATTGAGCACATAATATAATAGGTACCATTTATTGACCACATTCTTTTGGCCAGAAACAACTGAGACTTAGACAAGTTCAGTGACTTGTCTAAGATCACATGGCTAGTAACCAGGGTCAAGATATTTCTTTGACTCCAAACTCATCTTTGTACCCATTACTAAAATCTTGATTAAGCCCTGGAGGAAGACAGAGGTGAAAAAAACCGAGCCCTGTCCTCGCAGAGGCCACAGTAGTTCTACACCTTTGTATGTTTTATCCGCCCTGCAGTTGTATTTTGAATTGTTGGGGTTTTTGGGGTTTGGTATGGCTATGGTGTTTATTTATTACTTTTTTAAGCGTGCTGTTGTGCCTAGCATTTCCTTAATTCCCCTGTACTTGTCCTCGTACACCCTGATGTTAAGAACTGGATCAAGTATGCACGCTTCGAAGAAAAACATGCTTATTTTGCTCATGCACGGAAGGTGTATGAGAGAGCTGTCGAATTCTTTGGAGATGAACATATGGACGAACACCTTTATGTTGCCTTTGCCAAATTTGAAGAAAATCAGAAAGAAGTAAGTATACTGGAACTCGATTACATTGCAAAATAACTTAGAAAAGATTATCTTGTGCGCAAGGAGTTCATTTCCATTTTTTCTTCTTATCCTTGGAGAAGATGTTTTCAAAATACAGAAATGCAGTTTCTTACAGAAAACAGCATACAATTAGTAGAAAAGCTAAAGATTGGGAGCTGAGAGTCTGTAGATTGTATTATAACTGCCTTAATTTTGTCGTTCTTTGAGAATCAGGCCTTTGAATCTGAATGTCTGTATACTGAGAGTTAGTCAATTTGGCATCCTGATTAAAGGGCCTTTTACAGGTAATACAGTTGGGAAACAAAAAGTTTGAAGCCCTCAGAACAGAGAATAGAATTTAGAATGAAAACAGAGATTGCCCCACAAATAAATGAGTTCTTTTCTTTCCTAGTATATATGGAAAATAATGTCTTAAAATAGTTCTAATAATACAGAATTGAAAGAGGTAGGCTGAGGTCCATCCAAATATTGGTTGATCCTTTCTAATCTGAAAATATGAAACCCATAGTGCTCCAAAATCCAAAACTTTCTCAGCACCAACACGACACTCAAAGGAAATGCTCATTAGTATGTTTCAGATTTCGGATTTTCAGATTAGTGGTGCTGAACCAGTAAGTATAATATAAATATTTCGAAATCTAAAAAAATCAGAAATCTGAAACATTCTGGTTCCAAGCATTTCAGATAAGGGTACACGTCTTGTACAAGGGCTTACACAGGTCATGCTGGGGAGTTCAGCTTCTGTTCTAAGACCAATAGAAGGCATCAAAGGGTTTTAAGCAGGAGAGGGATTGGATATGATTTACATTTTAAAGAGAACCTCTGGCTAATTCATGTAGAGTGTATGCAGGGAGGGTGGCAAAAGTGGAACTGGGGAGACCAGTGGAGAGAGTTTTGAAATGGTTCTGGTAAAAAATGGAGCTTGATGACAGGGGTCCTGGGGAGAAGGGAAGGCCTATGTGGAAGAGGTGGGTATGGCAGGGCTTGTTGTAGGAGTGAACATGGAATGAGAACAAGAGAGGAGTCAAGGAGGACTCCTAGGGTTTTTGGCTTACGCAAGTGTGTAACTGGCGGTGTTGCCTACTAAGATTGGGAAACTGGGAAAGACTCAGGTTTGGTGGGGAGAAAACAGAAGTTCAGTTTTGGACCTGTTTAGCTTGAGAGGGGCAGTAGACACCCGACTGACAACATTAGGTAGACAGTATTAAATGTGGAGCTCAAACAACAGTATCCCTCCTGACAGAAATACCTTCAACAAAAGGGAGAAAAAACGTCTTATTTTGGACATTATACGGCCTCAAAATCTACCGTATAAGTAATATTTGTGTCACCGTTACTCTCCAAGTTGTGAGTAGCATGAGAATACTGTGTTCTAGAAAGTAATCATCCTGTCTGCTTTTAGTTCGAAAGGGTACGAGTGATTTACAAGTATGCCCTGGATAGAATTTCAAAACAAGAGGCCCAAGAACTCTTTAAAAATTATACCATCTTTGAGAAGAAGTTTGGTGATAGGCGGGGTATTGAAGATATCATCGTGAGCAAACGGAGATTCCAGTATGAAGAAGAAGTGAAGGTGAGTGCTGGCGTAGATGGTGAACTGTGCAGGTGTAACTGAGATGTGCTAATCAGCACCAGCTACTGTAAAATGAATAATAGCAAGTCAGGGCTCCCAGTGATTACTCTTGTGATGATGTGTCTGCGGTAAATTGGCAGCTATTTCAGACAAGTGGGAATCAGTGTGGCCAGTAGAAAAGGCAAACAAACAACACTTAGATTTGCTCTGCCACTCACATGCTGAAAGTCATTTTGTTGATTGCTGACTATGTATGTAGAACTTGAACAAAAGAAATGTGGACTCTATCTGAGCTCATTTTTCAAAGAAGGTGGAAGAGTCAGAGATTGATCCAAGAACCTGTTTTGTACATCACCTTTTAGCTTAATTGCCTGAATGAAAGATGTATAGTACATAGAGTTCCATTCTCATCTCTATCTGTAATGTACTATTTTGATTTTGATTCAAAGACAGTAGCATTTTCCTTTACTGTTCTATGTATTTAAAAATACTTTTGCTTAGTCAGATTAAGATAGCTCCAAGCGAAGGACTAAGTCTGGTGTTAAATGAGATGGTAGGCTACCAAGATATGTTCAGGATAAATTACTATTCATTGTAAATGCAGGTTTCACAATTGTGAGTCATGATATAATTTCATTGAAATTTTATTTTGGGCATAATAAATAGTTACATACATAAACGTACATTTGTAAGAATAGGCATCTAGTCATTGAGTATCCTGGGAGCGATAGCTGTAGATGAAGGGGGCCTTGCTGTGGGACACCTGGCCAATAATCTGTCTTCTGTATTCTTTTTCCTTTTCCGTTTACACATTCTCAGGAACGGTGTTTTTAAAATGAGAGAATGTGTAAAATTTAGAAAAAAAATTGCTAAAATATAGAAAGACAGTTTGGTGCCTTTTTTCAGCTCACATAGCCTAGCAAGTGCAGCTCTTGGTTTTGTGTTTATTAAATAAATTTATTTAATATTTATTTATTTTATAATTTATATTTGTTGTCTCTCTAGGCTAATCCACACAATTATGATGCATGGTTTGATTACTTGCGCTTAGTGGAAAGTGATGCAGAGGCTGAAACGGTGCGAGAAGTCTATGAAAGAGCCATTGCCAATGTCCCACCCATTCAGGAGAAGAGGCACTGGAAGCGCTACATTTATCTTTGGGTCAACTATGCGCTCTATGAAGAATTGGAGGCAAAGGTAAAAAAATATAATTACGTGTCAGATGTTAATGGTTTTTTCACCCCTGTACCCACAGCTCACCTATCATGGGTAGTAACTAGAATTTACAATCCTTGAAACAAGGAAACTTAGTTTTAAATTATTGTAGACCTATGCTTAGCCATACAGTAACTGGTATTTACAATCCTTGAAACAGAGAAACTTAGTTTTAAATTATTAGAGACCCATACTTAGCCATACAGAGAGAATACCTATATTCTCTCTGCAAAATTTTAAACTCCCTTTGCCTGCAGTGGTCACACGTGAGGTGGCTTTTTGTTTGTTTTGGTTTAATTTTTAAACTGTGAGGCACAATAAGATATCACTTAGAACTTGAAAGGGAACAATGAACCAGCCTTTACTATAGTTATGTATAGCTTCCTGGGTTTTCTCATAAATAAGGATCACAGCTAGTTGTACATACAGGAGAAGATTAACTTTTTGCTGTTGATCTGAGACTATAAAACATCTTTGTTTCTTTCTGCTATCAGGCAAAAAAGCCTTTCTGTTATACAAAGACGCACTCAAGAGTTTGATGGCTATATTGTGGGTGATTCTTAAACCAAAGTTTGATGGCCAAAGGTAGTTCATACTTTTAATCATACATGACGTCAGAATTTGAAAATAGCAACATGTGAAAACACATTCAATGTTGGGGGTGTACATTTTTACTAGTATTAGTAAAATTAGTGACTAGTAAAATTAGCATTACCAACAGACTTCAATATTTTGTGAAACTTTCTTATCCTAATGTAGGATCCCGAGAGGACAAGACAGGTGTATCAAGCCTCTTTGGAACTAATTCCTCACAAAAAGGTACGTTTGCTCTAAAGTGTTCAGTTCCAAACAGGTTGAAATCCTCTTTTTGTGAAATAATTCAATGCAGCATTATTTGTTGATTTAATATTTCCCTGTGCTAGACACCGTGGAAAACGCAAATAAGAATGAGATATGCTCCTTGCCCCTGAAAACAGCTTACAGTCTAGGTCAGAGGACAACCTGCATTGAGTTGACAAATGAATAATACGGAAATTCAGATCAGGCTAGTTAATTTTAATAGCCTGAGTGGAAGGAGGAAAACGTACACGCAGAGAGCTTGCAGTATGCGTGGGAGATAGAGGAGTTTCTTGGTAACACTGAATGCATGCATGGTGAACATGTCTTTCTGTAGATGGTTGAGATGTTCTCTCTGCCATATTTCCCAGCAAAGGAAACAAATTATGTTTCCTGCGGTAGAAACGTTGACCAAGTTATCTTTTAGGATAGAGGTAGGATGTTCTTCTGCCCACTTACCAGCATGCCCACAAAACAAAGCCTATTCTAAGTAGAGGCTACAGTGTCATGAAGTACAATAAAGTATCTAGATCATGGTATGTTTGTTTTTAACTGTTGCAAAATAAATATAGTCATTTTTGCTTGTAAATAAGCAAAATACATCTCTCCTCACTCTGAAGTTTTAGGGAAATCTAATTACCGGTGGCTTTTGGTTAATTTAAATTTCCTTTAATTCAATTTAATTTAAATGAGTCTCTTAAGCTAGATATTTTTATGCTTTTATTTTCTAGTTCACATTTGCCAAAATGTGGATACTATATGCGCAGTTTGAAATAAGACAGAAAAATTTATCACTTGCCAGAAGAGCTTTGGTAAGTAAAGAAAGGATCAAGATGCCTCATTAAGTTCTATGAGAAGGAAATTAAAGTCTTAGTGCTGACAAGTTGCACAATTCCTACGAAAAAAGCAACAGAAATAGTTGCCTTTATAACCTGGAACATGTTAGAAAACACATGCCCTTTGAAAAAACACTGGATAACAATGCCTAAAATATTGGTATTTCAGCTCAATGAAATAAGAAGAAATGAACATTCTATTTCAACATTGAAAACATCTCCAGGTATCTGTTATTAGGTCTTTCCTCAGACTGGAATTAATAGTCTGATCCCATGCAAATTTTTGGTGTATTAAATGCACTATTGTCTTAATAATTGTTCTAAAATTTACTAATATCAAATACTGTATTTAAAGGCAATTATTGATCCTTCAGATAAGCTACTCTCACCCTGGCTGTGCGCAATAAAGCAGGTTTCATTCTTTGATTACCTTTTTATTTATAGGAAGTTCTATATATCTGACATCCATATTCCCTGGGAGAGCCTGAGAAACTTTAGAATCCATAATAGTTGTCTAAACAATTCTGGAACACTGCCTTTTGCTTGAATGAATTTGAGGGATATCCTTTGGCCTTTTGTCAAGAACCAGTGTGAACAGTGTGAATACCACAGAGGAAAGAATGGCTTGGAATGTTGACTCCACAAGGTTCTTCCTCAGCAAAGAACAGCCTCTAGGACAGTGCAGTGACTATGCACAAGTTGAACCCACTAAGGTATCACAGTGGTCTGGCCATTTTATTTTCCAGGGAACTTCCATAGGCAAATGTCCAAAGAACAAGTTATTTAAAGTTTACATAGAATTGGAGCTACAGCTTCGAGAATTTGACAGATGCCGGAAGCTTTATGAAAAGTTCCTGGAATTTGGACCTGAAAATTGTACTTCATGGATTAAATTTGCAGAATTAGAGACGATCCTTGGTGATATTGACAGAGCTCGGGCAATCTACGAATTAGCCATCAGTCAGCCACGCTTGGACATGCCAGAGGTGAGAACTTAAGTTGAAGATAATTTCATTTTAGATGTTTCTCTAGTCTTATTTTAGATGACCATCTAGATGGATATTTTAGAGTATAAAGATTATCTAATTAATCTACAGTCTCTTCTACTCAGATTAGGATTTTTCTGTTTGTATTAAATAGGATAGAAAGGTGGATGGGGTGGGGGAACAGGGGAGGTAGCCCCCTAGTCAGATACCAGAGCACAGTAGACATCTAGGATGATACCCTGGATGAATTGAGATATGGGGTTGGTCAGTTGGCTCCTTTTCTTTCTCAAACAGGGAAGGCTAAAGGGGATGGGGAAGAGAAGGCCAGGCAAGGAGACATCCGGTAGGCCATATCATCTGGAGAACAAGGGAGATGGCAGTGGGACTGCACATCCTTGCATTCTCTGGGGCCAGTTTGGCTTGGAATGGGCCAAACAAAAGAGGCAACAGCTAAACCAGGATGTTCCTGGAATTGCTACTGCTACTGTCCTGGAAGTCCTGGCCTGCCTTCGGTAGTAAAGCTTGAGCCACAAGGTGGCGCCAAACCACAGCTAGAACCAATTTAAATTTCACAGGAGCATTTTGTTAGTCATGCACTACATGACCCTGCATTTAATGGCTTGGGCTCCACTGACTGCTTATATCACTGAGTATATCAGTTGGCCTCAGCTCTCCACTAGAATGCCAGCTCCCAGGTGTCCAGGCCATAGCTTATTCATCTTTGTGCCCTGACAGGCTGTACCTTCAAGTGGGCACCTGTTCAGTGAATGCTTGTTAAGTTGAACTCAAACTATAGCAAGGAATTTACAGTGGAGGTAAGAACATACATATTGGCTCATCAGGGCCTATTTTCTCCCTAGAAGTTCAATAGCATATGGCCAGATTATGAAAGAGTACCTGGGAGACTCTTGGCAAGTTGCTCAGCTCATCTTGATAAGTGAAGCATCTGGAAAACTCTCAAAGAGAATTCAAGTCTGAATCCAAGGCCTTTGTTCCTACAATTTAGAATTCTAGCTAAGTTTTGACCAGCTTATAAATACTAATATTATTTATCTTGTCCACATGTGATATGTTCTTTAATTCTGCAGTCCCCAACCCCTGGGCCACAGACCAATATTGGTCTGTGGCCTTTTAGGAACTGGGCTGCACAGCAGGAGGTGAGCAGCAGGCAAGTGAGTGAAGCTTCATTTGTATTTACAACAGCTCCCCATCGCTTGTATCACTGCATAAGCTCCACCTCCTGTCAGATCAGTGGTGGCATTAGATTCTCACAGGAACATGAACCCTACTCTAAACTACGCATGCCAGGGATCTAGGTTGCGTGCTCCTTATGAGAGTCTAATGCCTGATGATCTGAGGAGCTGAGGCAGTGATGCTGGGGAGTAGTTGCAGATACAGATTATCATTAGCAGAGAGGTTTGACTGCACAATAAATGTAATGGGCTCAAATCATCCCAAACCATCTGCAGCTCCTCCTCCCCATATATGGAAAAATTGTCTTCCATGAAACTGGTCCCTGGGGCCAAAAAGTTTGGGGACCACTGCTTTAATTATTCAGTAAACATCTTATGTTCCTGGATATAGGTTAGAATGATATTTAAGCTATGCTTTCAATGGGGGCATGCTGCTTTGTAAATGTCAAGACTGACTTATTAAGTTATCTTTCTTAGGTGCTTTGGAAATCATATATTGATTTTGAAATTGAACAAGAAGAAACTGAAAGAACACGAAATCTTTACCGACGATTGCTTCAACGGACACAACATGTCAAGGTATCCTGTGTTTTGTATATGAGCTTTGATTTTGCTTGAAGTAGCAATCCTGAAGAAGATATTTTATTTCTGTATTTTAAGTGTTTTTTTTTTTTAATGATTTTCTTGCTTTCAAAGAGGACTCATGAGTCTCCGAGAACTTTGGAATGTTAAGTTTATGTCAGGTCAATATTTTATACTGCGTGTGAATAACTTGGATATCACAAGATTGAAAAAAAAAGTTAAACTTTTTTCAAGATTTTAAGACTATATCAGACAGCTAATTGGATGTAGAATCAGATTGCTTCAGTATTATATTGAAGTCTATATTCAATATGTTATAGTCTATGGAACACTAGAGATGAGCACATTACATTAGATATTATTAACTAGCAGTTAGCTTTAGTAATAGTATTACATTATTGTTTTCTGGATGACATGGTTAATTGGTTCTATAATAACTTTTTTTTAAGGTGTGGATCAGTTTTGCTCAGTTTGAGTTGTCTTCAGGGAAAGAAGGAAGTTTGTCTAAATGCAGACAGATTTATGAAGAAGCTAACAAAACCATGCGAAACTGTGAAGAAAAGGAAGAGAGACTTATGCTGCTGGAATCTTGGCGAAGCTTTGAAGAAGAATTTGGAACCGTATCAGATAAGGAAAGAGTAGACAAACTCATGCCAGAGAAAGTCAAGAAGAGAAGAAAGGTCCAGGCTGATGATGGGGTAAGAACTGAGCCCCTGGAGCTGTTCATCTTATGTCACATGAGTAGAAACACATCTGACTTTGAAATTTGTACTTTTAAGTAACATGCGTAGTCTTAGAATGGGAACAGACAGCCTGGAGTAGGAGATGGTTGCAGTCTGACTAATTATGGAAAACACGGGGCAGACAGAGTGTGTGGTCCAACCTGGGGTGGAGAATGGGAACAGGTTGGCAAAGGGATCGTGGTGTTGAATCTAAGAACTAAGAAATATGCATGAACTGTATATTTCCAGATTAAGCAGTAAGTCAGCGTTGAGGAAAATGGAATTCAATTTTCAGATAGGAGCCAATCTAGAGAAGACTTTGTAGGCAATAGGATGGAGTTTGGTGCGAGTCAGTGAAGGCTTTTATGAATAAAATGACATGAACAGGTTGTTGGCTTCTCATACAAGTGGATTCAAGGGGCTTAGACTGGAGGAAGAACACCCATCAGGAGGCTGTTTTTGTAAGCTAAGCAAGAGATGGTGGAAGCTGGAACTAGAGCAGGGCCTGTTCAGAACAGTATTTGGGAAGTGAGGTGAGGACGTGCGGGTGGGGAGTTGGAATAATAATGCATGGATGTATGATTTTTGCTTACTGGGTAAATATCAAGTAAAAATCTTTGGAAGTTTTAAATCTTAAGGCTGCACAGTAAAGTTGGAGACAACTGAATATCTTGGTTGACTATAGAGGAACGGTGCTTAGATTTTTAGAATTTTTTTCCACCAGGTTTTCAATTCTCTAAGCTACAATTGCAGCAACACCAGTCCAACAGCTGTTAGGTTGGTGCAAAAGTAATTGTGGTTGCAGACCATGAATTTTAAATCATTATAACTAGGCCCAAACACATCTTTAGTAATCAAAATATGAACCATTACAATCCACACATTTTTGCCAACGAGAAGTAAGTTTGTTTATTCCTGTAGCATAAAAATGCGTGCTTCAGGATTCAACGAACTCTTGGGAAGCATTTTCTGCATCCTGCTGGTTGTGGAAGTGTTTTCCCTGCAAAAAGTTGTTGAGATGCTTGAGGACATGGTAGTTGGTTGGCGAGAGGTCAGGTGAATATGGCGGATGAGGCAAACTTCGTAGCCCAATTCGTTCTACTTTTGAAGCATTGGATGTGCAACATGCAGTTGGGCGTTGTTGTGGAGAATTGGGCCCTTTCTGTTGACCAATGCCGGCTATAGGCATTGTCATTTTCAGTGCATCTCATCGATTTGTTGAGCATACTTCTCAGATGTAATGGCTTCGCTGGGATTCAGAAAGCTGTAGTGGATCAGACTGACAGCAGACCACCAAACAGTGACCATGACCCTTTTTTGGTGCAAGTTTGGCTTTGGGAAGTGCTTTGGCGCTGCTGCTTGGTCCAACCACTGAGCTGGTCGTCGCTGGCTGCCGTTATGTACAAGAAGAGAAGATGACACTTCAAAACAAGTTTTTTTGATTTTCAGTCAGTTCATGAGGCACCCACTTATCGAGCTTTTTCACCTTTCCAATTTGCTTCAAATGCCAAACAACCACAGAATGGTCAATGTTGAGTTCTTTGGCAACTTCTCATGTAGTTGTAAGAGGATCAGCTTTGATGATTGCTCTCAATTGGTTATCGTCAACTTTTGACAGCTGGCCACTGTGCTCCTCATCTTCAAGGCTCTCATCTCCTTTGCAAAACTTCTTGAACTACCACTGCACTGTACATTAGCAGTTCCTGAGGGCCAAATTAGTTGTTGAGGTTGTGAGTTGTTTCTGCTGCTTTATGACCCATTTTAAACTCAAATAAGAAAATCGTTGGAATTTGCTTTTAGTCTAACATCATTTCCATAGTCTAAAATAGATATAAAATAAACAGCAAGTAATAAGTCATTAGCAAGAAAACATAAATAAATGTGCACTAAGATGATGTATAACATAACCACATTTATTTAAGAATGTATTCTAGTATCAAACGGCAAATTTCAGCAATGCTAAAATCGCAATTACTTTTGCACCAATATAATACTTACTTCCAGTCTTTCAGACCCAACCCTTGTTCTTTCTGTGGTAGACTTTGATGTTGTTTTGTAAAATGAAGATAAGTTGCATTTGAACTTGGGGTTTCCAGTAAAAATTCTGCACTTTAACTGAAATGTGAGTATTTCAGCCATGCATTTGCTTTAATTGTTTTATTTCCATAGTCTGATGCAGGCTGGGAAGAATACTTTGATTACATCTTTCCAGAAGACGCTGCCAACCAACCTAACCTCAAGCTGCTGGCCATGGCCAAACTTTGGAAGAAACAGCAACAGGAAAAGGAGGATGCTGAACAAGATCCAGATAAGGACATTGATGAGAGTGAATCCTGATCTTTTTTTCATATCGATAAATGTTTTTATTTTTATAAATTAACAGTTTGGAATTCTTGTGACTCCTGGAAGTTTTTATATATTTCACCAGTAAGAAATTGATTGGTATCTTTGATAGCTACTTTTTGAATTATTTTTAAAATGCTCTTGGGTTAAGTAGGGATGGGGCGATGCAAGTAAGGGAATTTTCTACTGCTGGATTTCTTTGTCCGATGAGTCCAAACTTTTCTAATGTTTGTCCATAGCGTGCATTAGGAAATGTAATTAAGGTAATGCTTAGCATCCATTTAGGTGAACCTGTGGACTTTTGAGTATTTTAAAGTTTTCAGGTTACATTCCCCAGTAACTTTACAGGTGTAGTTTTCTTGTGATTGTCTTCTTCATAAAGATATTTTATGTATTCATCTAAAACCTGTCTTTGCATGTCTTCCAAGTCACACAAACTTGAGTTCAGTTCCCAGCTCTGCCACGGTGATTATATTAGTTAACCTTAATTTTCAGTTTCCTCACTCATAAAATGGGCCAATACTTAGATATCTCATTTTAAAGATTACATTAGAAAAGGAATATGCTTGACTAATGGTATAAGTGCTCAATAAAACACTTTCTTAAATACGTTCATTCCTTATAGAATTGAACACACATGGATTAACTTCTAAATATCCTTACCTTCTTAATAGTGGCCAGTTATACTAAGTGCTTTTTAGAACATTACTTGGAAAATAATTCAGTGACTGTATTTCTGCAAAGTCTTGTTTACCAAGAAAATTTCAGTCTAATTTCAGTTAGGCTCTCATCAGTTTCCCAAAGTGGTTGAGCTTTGTAATAGCTTGTTTAAAGAACAATGGCTTGTTTACACATGTACTCTGAAAAATGATATCCCATGTTCAAATAAGTTTGGGAAACTCTGGATTAAGGCTTAAAACTCATTAATCAAATCTTTTTATAGTTAGGCTTCTTGGAACCTTTGCTGTGCTACTCAGTGTTGAGTCTCTAGTAGCGATGTGGCCATATTGTTTGCTAAACTTAGTAGACAATGGAGTTATTTCTGCCTGAAGTCCCAATAAGCATCTCCCAATGTGCTACAGTAGGAAATGTGTACTCACAACTCCTGACACTCTAAATTTACCCTTGGTTTAAAGGATGTGCAAAAACACCTAAGGTAACTATGCTAAATAATAAAACTTACAGTAGCACAAGAATGATAATGTATTTGCTGATATGTTGCTCACATTCTCAAGCAAAAAATATTTGCCTTAATTAACCGAGCTGAGAGATTGTGTCCTTTAATGGGGCCTGTATTTCTCAACCATATTTTTTGTTGTTCACTGCCAAGGACTGGAATTGCATTTTCAGACTTTTCACCTATAAGGATCATTAATAAGCAAATTTATTATTAAATGTGCAAATGTATTATCCACCCAAGGGAATAAAAGCTACTCCATAATGTTACTAAATTCTGTCTTGAAAATAAGATAACAGTGTTTGAGGGCAGAATAGGACTGTTAGGATAAAAGGCAAATGTTTTCAGTCTCACTGCTTTAGTCACTGGACCAGTGTCAGCCTCTGGGTGTCAGATTGGTTCTGACTTTTGAGTACAAGATCTGTGTAGTCAGTGTGGAGAATTGTGATTTGAATATCCTTTAGCTAGCTAGTCCACAGAATTAAGGGGTGAAATGAAAATAGGTCAGCACATTAATATAAATAATTACAATCTTTCTACCTGTTCTGTTTATGCTGCATGTGTGCATGAGACAAAGATTAGTGATCACGTTCTCAGTCATGTTCTCCATGTAGCGCTGTGGCAAAGCACAAGTGCTAGTGTGAAATGCTTGAAAGATAGTTATCCTCTCATGGGAGAACAGAAAGGATTCATTTCTCTCCTACCCTCAACTCTACCAAAATAAGTCCTTTCAGAGTAAAAGCTCTTTAGTGATCATTTCTTGTGGATTTTTCTTTAGTTACATATTTTACTAACCAGATATTTTCAGATATGGCAGATGATGAAAACTACACATGAAAATATGTGGTTGGTCTGTGATATAGTTATATGGCCTCTCTTTAGGAATTAGGTTCATTTTCCTCTTAAAAAAAAACAAAACCTCAGCATGTTTTTATATTTAGAAAGGTAGGCTGGGCGTGGTGGCTTACGCCTGTAATCCTAGCACTCTGGGAGGCCGAGGCGGGAGGACTGCTTGAACTCAGCAGTTCGAGACCAGCCTGAACAAGAGCGAGACCCCGTCTCTACTAAAAATAGAAAGAAATTCACTGGACAACTAAAAATATATAGAAAAAATTAGCCGGGCGTGGTGGTGCATGCCTGTAGTCCCAGCTACTCGGGAGGCTGAGACAGGAGGATTGCTTGAGCCCAGGAGTTTGAGGTTGCTGTGAGCTAGGCTGATGCCACAGCACTCTAGCCTGGATAATAGAGCAAGATTCTGTCTCAAAAAAAAAAAAAAAAGAAAGGTAGGATTTAAGCAAAGTATTGTGAGAGGAGAAAAGATCTGGGACTAACAGTATGAGAACAAGTAACTGGGAAGAATTTACTACACAATAAGAAGGAAGCTTAAGTATGCTGGGCAGGGATTATTTCAAGTGTGCATTTAAAAATGCTATGTATAAAAATCACAAATTTCAGACAAACAACATATCCTAAAAGATGACCTTTCACAATCCTGATTTAGTTTTATAAATGATACACAAACTTCCAGAAAACATTCATAGAATCAACAATGTATTTCATTATACATCTTAGATTTATACATTTCATATATGCTTTTAAAGCTTCAATTAACAGTTCAATACAAAATTAAAAAATATATATTTGCAGCAGTGGTTCTCAGGCACAGAATTTAGGAGATTGGAGCAAGTCTTTTCCTTAGTATATATACAGTGACTATTATGAACCATGAGAGTGGAATGTTTCCTTCTGACCTAGCTGCCTTTTCGACTGAATTTTATTACAGTGAACAGCTTTATAGGTATGATATTGCTAAGTGGAAACAATGAGATTTAAAGTAGGTTGATAACCTGTATTTTCTTGAAGTCTTTAAGACCTAAATTATTACTTTTCTCCAATAGAACTCCAAGATCACCCAATGAAAATAATATTGTCCATAAAATATCTGGAGCATCTGCCTAAGAACCACTGCCCAGGGTTATTCAATGTCTTCAGGCCTCACAGGATGAGGTAATGGTATGATGGATTTCTTCTCTGTGTCCCTGGAAAGTGCCTTCCTCATATCTGCCAGGAAGCAAAGTTTAAATGTAAGCAACCACATATCAAAATATTTTATGTCAAATTTAAAGTGTACAGGAAAGGTTCCTAGAAGAGGTTTTGTCCCCTATCCCCACTTCCACCAGACTCTAAGCGAGATGTATTTATAAATGAGTCTCCCAATTGCCAAGTATACCAGATGCTAACCAAACCCCACCCAAGATACAGCTTATAAGACAAATGTTCTTTCTCATTAGTAAAATAACATGCCTGTAACATAGTAAAACAATAATTTATAAAAATTAACCATTGGTTTAGTTAATAGATAAGTTATAATTACTAATAGGTTCATAAAGGCAGTTAAAGGAGATTTAAATATTAAGGTCAAATATGATTATTTTAAATTTAGTACAATATTTAAATACTTCAATATGTAGAATGATTCTGTTTCAGCTTCCTCTTAGGGGATACTGCCACAGAAAGGAGCTTACCATAAGCATCCTCATCGGGCTCCCCGTTGCTGGCTGAATAGTATTCTATGACCGTCCTGTATACGCTGTAGCCCAACTGCTTGTACATGTTGACTGCAACTTGGTTAGATACTCTTACAAAGAGATCAACAAAAAATCCACCCTTTCTTTAAAAAAAGAAGAAAAATGTTAGAATGTGAGAAACACAAGAAAGTAATAGACACATATTTTTAAAAACAACACTTGTTCTTACTTTGCTTTGACTACTACTCATAGTATGATAGGAATAGGACCTTGCAGCTTTACATGATAGCAATTTTTATTACTTAGGATTTATGACAATTACTTCATAGTATGAAAAGATGAGTTTGTGTTTGCATGCCAGTGTCAGTACTTCAAAAACTACAACATATGTTTTCTTAAAAGATAAACTCAAAAAAGCTTTTTTTTTTTAACAATACTGCTTACTGCTACCTCGCTTAAATTCCTGAATTCCTATGTATTTTATATCATAGTAATTGATGTGCTCATTCTATATATTAGTTATAGCATAGGATTTTTTCACCCACATGTACAAACAGGAGATTATGAAGCAAGCACCCATGTGGCAATGACCCAGCTGTAGCTACAGGACAGTGGTCCCCCTGAAGCCCTCAGGTCAGTAGCGTCCCCTTACCCAGTGGCCTCCATGTCTTGACTCTTGTGACTAGATTATCTCCTTGCTTTCTGCTGTGGATATCATAGTTTCTCCTATTTATGAACTTTAAATGGAATCATACTTTATGTATTCTGTGATTTGCCTCTCTCAGTCAGTATTGTGAGAGTCAGCCTTATGTGGTTGGAGCTTGTTCATCTTTACTTTGTTTAGCATTTTTTTGCATGAATATACCACAAGTCATCCATGGTCCTACTGATAAATATCTCCAGTTTTTACTATTGCAAACTATGCTGCTATGAATACTGTTCTTGAGTGTCTCATGGTACAGTATCTAAGGTCTAGCTATGAGTGTCATTGCTGTGTCATAAGGGTATGCACATCTTCAGCTGTATCAGTTAATGCTGTTTTCCAACCAGCTTGTACCAACGTACACTCTCAGAGAAGTGGTTAAGACTCCATTTCCACAGTAGCAAGGCTTGGTGCATCAGACATTTTTATTTTTGCCAATCTTACAGTGTAATGGTATCTCATTGTGAGTTCAGTTTGTATTTCTGATTACTAACAAGGCTGAATATATTTTTGTTTATTGGCCACTTAGATTTCTATCAGTACAGTATTTATTAATAAATCTTTCACAGGAGCTGGAGCCCATTTTACTAAGTATCCCAAGAATGGAAAAATAAACACCACATGTACTCACTAGCAAATTGGTTTCACTGATCAACACCTAAGTGCACATATAGGAGTAACATTTATTGGGCGTCTGGCAGGTGGGAGGGGGGAGGAGGGGATGGGTATATACATACATAATGAGCGCGATGCGCACCATCTGGGGGATGGACACGCTTGAAGCTCTGACTCAGGGTGGGGAGGAGGGGGCAAGGGCAACATACGTAACCTAAACATCATACGTAACCTAAACATCTGTACCCCAATAATATGCTGAAATTAAAAAAAAAAAATACTTCACACAATTTTTCCCCCTATCAGGAGTTTTCTCTATGTATTCTGGATGTTTAATATCATGTAATGTTTTTGCAAATTTCTTCTTCCAGTTTGTGGTTTGTCTTGTCATTGTCCTTACAGTATCTTGTGATGAACAAAGTTAGTTCAGTGAAGTTGAATATATTAACCTTTCCTTTATAGTTAACACTTTTTATGGCTTAACAAGTTCTTTTCTACTCTGAGGTCATGGAGACACTCTCCTGGTATTATACTCAAAGGACTTTTTAGTTTTGCTTTTCACATATAGGTTTTTAGTAAATCTAGAACTGAGTTGTGTATCGTAAGGTAGTAATATAGGAAAATTTTTTCCCATATGGATATCCAATTGTCCCACCACCTTAACTAAAAAGTCTGTCTTTACACCACTGATCTGCAGTGCCTCCTCTGAGGTATGTTAAAATCCATGTATTCTTGGCTGTTTCTCAAATTCTGTTCCACTAGTCTAGACAACTACTCCAGCAGTAATACACAGTCTTACTCACTACAGTTTGATATCTGGAGGGGCAAATGCACCCATTTTTGTTATTGTTCAAGAATATCTTTCTCTTTTCTGCTCTTTCCATTCCCCTATATGTTTCAAAATCAGCACAACAAGTCCCACAAAAAATGCTTGGGGTTTTGACTGCAATTACATTGGATCTGTGGTCAATTACCAGTTTTACAATATTCTCGAATCAACAGAGGTATTCACTTAGCTGGACCACTTTAATGACCCTCAATAAAGTTTTATAAATGTCAAAGAGGTCTTGCACAGCTTTTATTAGATTCTTCTTAAGCACTTAATGTTTTTTTCTAAATTTTACTGTTTGTATATAGAAATACAATTGATTTTTATACTTCTGGATTTTCTATTTGTACAATCATAATCTGTGCAAATTAACAGTTTTGTTTCCTCTCAATCCTCATATCTTTTATTTTTCTTGCTTTCCTGTGCTGTCTAGGATTTCCAATAAATTACTGAAGAGAGGCTGATGTAAATATCCTTGCTTTGTCCCTAATTTCAAAGGGAAAGCATTCAGTGCATCACCACTAAATATATTTACGGCAGGTTTTTTGTATTTTTTCAAGTTAAGGAAGTTCTCCTTGTGTGTCCTACTTTGCTAACAGTTTCTATTAAGAATGAATATTGGATTTTATCAAATTTACTGTATTTACTGAAATAACAATTGTTCTTTAGTCTAAAGTTAAAAAAAAAACTTGTTCCTGATGTATCATCCACCTTATGTATTGCTGAATCCATTTTGGTAATGATTTTTCTGGGATTTTGCATCTAACAACTCATATTTTTCCTATCTCATATTTGTTGTCAGGTATTGTTATCAGGGTTACCCTAGCCTTAAAAAGTAAGTTGAGGAATATTCCCTCTTTTTGTATAAAGTGACTTTACAGTCATTATGTCTTAAACGTTTGGTAAAATTTGCCAGAGAAACCAGTTTTTTTTGTGGGAAGTTAAGGCAGGGATTGGCTTGCAACCTGTTTTGGTACTGCCCTCAAACTAAGAATGGATTTTGCAATTTTGAAGGCTTGTGAAAAAAAGGATAAGAACATGCAACAGAGACCTTAGGTGGCTTGCAAAACCTAAATATTTATTATCTGATCCAGAAAAAATTTGCTGACCCTTGTTCTATACTCTTAACCAATTTGTCTCATTGTTTTATCAATTAGGAAGAAGCATGTTCAGATCTCCCATTACGATAATGATTTGTCTGTTTCTTGTAGTTTTGACAGCTTTTGCATTTTTACTTTGAATCTATGTCACTGGGTACATAAAATTTTTAATTGTTACAGCTGGATAAATTTTTTTTATTTCAAAATATTACAGGGGTACACAAATGTTTTTGGTTACATGTATTGATTTATTATGCTTAGGTCAGGGTTATAAGTGTGCCCATCCACCCAGATAGTGTTCACTGTACCCTGTAGGTAGGTTTTCATCCATTCCCTCCTCTCTCCTTACCTCACTTGATCTTCACTGAGTTTTAGTTCCCTCTGTGCACATGTGTGTTCATTGGTTAGTTCCAGTTTAATAGAGAGCACATGTGGTGTTTGCTTTTCCATTCTTTAGATACTTCACTTATGATAAAGGTCTCCAGTTCCATCCAAATTGTTACAAAAGGCCTTAATTTATCCCTCCTTATGGCTGAATAGTATTCCACAGTATACATATGGAATAAATTTATCAATATGCAATGACCCTCTTTTACTCTGGTAGTAATTATTCAACCATAATGTAACTATTATTAATATAAATACCCTACCTTTTGGTTAGAGTTTGCATGGTAATTTAAAAATTATCTTTACTTTCAGTCTTTATGTATTTTCAATCTTTACACATATTTCCTATAAATATTTATAAAATATGGTTCTGAAAGTCTATCTTTTAACCAGAATCATTAGTCCATTAACATTTACTGTTGAAATCACTGACAGTATTTGGATTTATAGCTACCATCTTATTTCATGTGTTTTGTTTTGCCAGTTTAATTTCCTTTTTCTCTTCTTTGGGATTGATTTTATTATTTGACCTTTTTTTTCCCTCCTCTACTTGTTTGGAAATTATAGATTGTTTCTATTTTTAATGTACACATTTAAAAATACATGAATATAAGCATTTGTATATGTATGTATGTATATATGTATACACATATCCATATAAATAATAAAGATTACTTAAATCTTGGCAACCATTCTAAAATAATGAAGGTTTAGAAACTGGAAGGGAGGGAACTTAGTGGTTTTCTGCTTAAAAAGTTAGAGGAAGCTATCCTATAAACACATTAAATCATATGCACAAGGTCATAGCTAGTTAGAACCCATTTTGTAACTCCATGTGCACTATACAATAATGCCAAATACTTTTTTCCAACAAGGTTTGTCATTAACAAATGTGTGTAAACTATAATCTTGCTAAAAATTTTCTTCCCTTCCGTGTTCGGTCTAGGGAGAACTTTAAAAAATCTTCAAGATTAGAGCTGACTTCTTTTTCAGCTAATACAATTTCCTCTCTTCTCTAACTTGGCTAAGACCATTTGTCAAACCACAGTTATTTCTTCAAAACTTGCCTTTATTAAATCTAATAATTATGTGAAAATTAAGCCTCAAGAACCCTTCTCAACAACTATTCTCTTTCTTACCACACTTTTTGGCATTTACAGTGGAGAAAGAAATGGCAGCTTGACAAAGGGTGACAAACTTACACACACATCTCTTATCTCTTCTAGAATAGGAGATGGAAGGAGGAGCTTTCTCTTTTAATTATTGTATTACTTTTATCTCACATGAGGGTGTTTAATACATACAGTCTTTTTTTTTTAAATGCCATAATGTTGGCAGTTCCCAAACTGTGCACTGAGATGCCCCAAACTCATGCAGGTACCATGGGATATTTCAAATGTTTAGGGGAAACACAGCAAAAACTTTCATGACAGATACTGGCAAACTACTAGTTTGAAGCAGTTCACAAATTCAACATTAGATCATGCTATATTCCTTTTAATGACATATTTTTATGAAGCTGGGTTTCTGGCAGTTGCTGTGATTAAAAAAAACAGCAGTACCACATGAAAATCAATGTGAAGTAGGAATGCAGATGGTTGTGCTGAATCTGTCTCCAAGATCTGAGAAGTTACTGGGTGCCCAACAGGTACACACATCTTGTTAGTAGGTTACTATAGTTATTTAAGAATTAAATACAAATATTTTTTCCTTCAATTTATTCATTTTTTTCTAAATGGCTATTAGCTGTTAGGCTAGAAATACTTATTAAGCAGTTAGAACATAACTACTTAAGACTGAACTATTTTCTTTTGGCCTAGGAGCACTGAAAAATTTACTCAGATGCTGAGGGCAGGCAGTGTTAACAGAAAAGCTGGGCATGTATACCATAATGGCAGGAACACTAAAAGAAACCTTAAGAGCCAATCTTTTAAGTCCACCAATTACCCAGCTTACAGGCCTATGGCAGGTCTCTCCAACACTTTGCCTTAAATTTTCCTCAACAGCAAAAAGAAACAATACCACTCTAAATATGTCACAGAATTGCTGTGCGGACTATTGGAGACTGAAAATGAAATTCCTGTAAACTAAAGCATGACAGTTATTCAGCCCGAAGAGGGAAAAAGATCTTGTAAATGTACACCAGAGAAAATGAAATGGTTGGGGTACATGAATCACCAAGTGTATTTGAAAAAGAGGATCTCACCTTTCTGAAATTTCCTCTAATAACTCCATAAGTTTAGCAGCCAAACCAAGGCGTCGAAATTCTGGGGCAACAGACAGAGCTGTGACGTGCCCATGCCATTCTTCTCTAGCTACTGAGCCTTCTGCTTTACCCATAACTGCCAACAAAAACAAATCGCATTCAGTAATTAAACACACTGATTTACACATAAAGAATTACTGTTTGGTACATTTTTATTATGAAGGAAACTAATGACAAAGTTTTAATTTTTAATGAGGTAATCCAGCTAATGTTTAGTGCTTTTACTTGAAATTCACTTATAAATGTAATGCAACATGCAGTTCTAAAATCAGAATTAGAAATAGTTAAAAAAAAAAGAATGATACACTAAAAACACAACTAATTTTAACAAAGAACCAGCGTATGTTTTTTCAAATATCTACATTTCATGTGGGAATATATATATGTGTGGGTATATGTATACATAAACAATTCACAGCTCAAATTTTTGTTAGTAATGCTATTTATTCAATGATGATGCTATGATCCCTGCATTATGTACCAAATAAACCATGTAGAAATTTAACATAGAATGAAAGATCTAAGAAGACTGAGACCACATCTGTCTGGTTCACTGCTGTATCCCCTGGGCCTCGTACAATGCCTAAAACACAGCAGAGATCAGTAAGTTGTTCAATGATTGAAATAAGATAACAGGCATCACGATTATATTCCAATTCTGCAGTCTAAAACAATCATGTTGAAACCTAATTAAAGTCTTAACTACCCCCCCAAAACACTAGTGGGATTATACTTACTATAACCCATCAATTCTCCACCAGGTGCCTCTGCAACAATGAAATACTCCGGCCAGTGGGCGAGGTACTGTAAGTAAAAAGGAATCCCATACTATAGTCCTGTTAAGGAGTGTGAAAAGTAACGGATAGTAAAACGTTCTTCATTAAAGAGATATTTTGAAAAAAGTTTCCTTTAAAAAAGTATATTGTTACTTTATCCCAAGTTCTAAGTATGATTTCTGTAATCACACCATTACTTGAAATATTAATATTTAGGTACCTAACGAAACTGCCTGGACATATAACCTCAGATGTGGAATGGAGTCAGCACCATCTAACGGAAAGCAGAGAATCAGGACTCCAAAATTATACAATCTGTTTCCCTACTGATCATACTGTATCTAAATCTTTGCATTTATCATACTTCCTATTCTTATTTGTTCACTGTCTACTTCCCCTTAGATGATGAATGTCACATTCGTTCTATCCCTAGTGAGCATCTACATAGTAAATGCTCAATACATTATGCTTCCATAATTGCACTGGAAAATTAATAGCTAGTTCCTACTTTGGCTTCAGCTATGAGGCTGTGAAACTAACTTTACAACTTAAGTCCTTCCAGGGGTAACTTAACAATTATCCAGTTTTTTCCCCTCCACTGATTCAAATTCTCCATTTCTTTTATAGTAATGCAGATAAAAGCTGACTTAAGGAATCAAGTATGTTAACAGTAAATACCTGTGTAATTTGCTCATTACTTAACTCTTTAACTGTGGGATGTCCTTACTGACATGTATTCGTTCCTATATTTCTTCTTAGAGTAAGCTTTTTGATGCAATTTTGACAGGATACCATCAATCATGTATTTTTAAAAAGAGTTCCTGGGAAACCTATTCAGTGTTAAATTCTTCAAAATGTCTTCTGAAAGACAGTCATTATTTTGAGTACTCCTCAAACCCAACCCTTAACATGGCAAGCCAGCCAGTCTTCCTGCCAGCCTGCCACTGATGCACACCAGAACTCTCTCTCCTCTGGCTAATGGAAGAGCCCCAGACAGTCCTCCCCACCTCTCATCAACCTTTAGGACCTAACAGGTTACTTTCAAATATGGACTCCTCTGGATTATGGGACTTTTACTGTAAATTTTAAATGTCACTAGAAGCACACCATATATAATAAGTTGATTTGCATTCTCATATTTCCCCTTACTATACAGCAAAGATTTTTCTGTCATTCAAAATTCTTAAAAAACCTTATAGTTTTTAAAAATATCTTTAGTCATAATTCTTAAAATATAAAAACTTTAGAAATTTTTTTTCCTTTTTCAATTCAATCTTGTTTCTGATATGTAGTTCTTGTTGGTGCCTGCACATGTAATTTTTACTGCTGTATAGTAATTCCTTGTGGGAAGAAACAACTTGAATATCCTGTCTCCTGACACTGGACATCTGGGTCATTTCCAATTTCTCAAAAAAACTTCTAAAATTCTTTAAGAACATAGCTTAGTTTACTTTTCCATTTCTTTATTGTTGTGTGTATGAATGTTATTCCAGATTTTTAATATTATAATTCTCCTGCAATAAATAATTTTTGTAATTATGTGACTCAGGAGTTAGCAAACTTTTTCTGTAAAAGGCCAGATAGTAAATATCCTAGGCTTTGTGGATTATATAGTCTGTTACAACTATTCAAACCGTGAAAGCCACAAACAAATTATAAACTAATCACCAGAGGTATCCCAATAAAATTTTATTTACAAAAACTTGACAGTGGGCCAGATTTGGCCCACATGCCTTAGCTTACCAACCCCTGACGTACACTGCCTCTATTTCTTACTATTTTCAGCTTTGAGGAAATGGGATTACTGAGTACTACATTTCCGAAGTGCCTTCCAGAAAGACTGTAGCAGTTTATACTGTCACTAGCAATTTATGAGAATGCTCCTCTCCCTTCACCATAGAGTTTTATCATTTTTTAAAACCCTGGATGATGTGATACATAAAATACGGCACCACATTTTGTTTTTTTTTTTTTTTGTTTTGTTTTTTTGAGACAAGAGTCTCGCTCTGTTGCTCAGGGTAGAGTGCTATGGTGTCAGCCTAGCTCATGGCAACCTCAAACTCCTAGGGTCAAGTGATCCTCCTGCCTTAGCCTCCCACGTAGCTGGGACTATAGGTACTCACCATGATGCCGGGCTAATTTTTTTATTTTTAGTAGAGATGGGAGTCTTGCTCTTGCTCAGGCTAGTCTCAAACTCCTGAGCTCAAGAGATCTCTCGCCTCAGCCTCCCAGAGTACTAGGATTATAGGTGTGAGCTACCTCGCCTGACCCACATTTTGGTTTTAATTCGCATGTCTTTGGTGAGACTGGACTCTTAATATGTTCATTAGCCTCCTATATGCCCTTTTTTGATAAAGTATCAGTTAATAGAACTGTCTTACCCACCTGCAAAAGACATGGAGCATAAGCCAGAAATCAAACTTTGTGTTTTAAGCTACTGAAGATATGGGGGTTATTGTCTATTACAGCAGCATAACCCAGAGTACCCTAACACTACACATCTTTGCCCATTTTTCTATTGGCAGCATAATAGAGACTGCTAATTGTTACCCAAAATCCTTTACTCATTTTAGTAACAAGTCCTGATTTAAAGTTGGGCACATTTCTGGACTCCAGATAGGACTACATAGGTGGGGGCATGAGATAGGTATTGGTCAATGAGACACAGGAGAGCTGTGGTACTTTCCAAAGGTACTCGTAAAAGGGAAAGACATTCTGACCTTTCCCTCTTTTGATTCTGGCAGCCACCTGGAACAGGAAGACTAAGGGCACCCTGGGTATAGTAGAGTCGTTAAACTACAAAGAGCACAGTCACTGGTGACTTCATGGAACCATGACTTGTCATGGACTGCTCATCGCCAGACTTTGTTCATATCACAGAGAAATAAGCCATCTTGCTGAAGTCACTGTGCTTTCTATTATACACAGCCATGCCTACTACTGAGGGCCAGGTGGGCAGGGGAGCTGTAATGTTACAGGTTTATATGAGGTCTTTATGTTAACAGTTTGTCAGGCAGATATAAGACAACTCTTGTTCTCAGTTATTTTTTTGATTGCTTTCAGTGTTGTTTATGTTATTTCCTGACCTACAAGTTTTTAAATTTTCAGTACTCAGATCTGTTTTTCCCTTTCATGTCTCCATTTCCTTTACTCTTGGTAAATCTTCATTCAACTTTTTTAAAAAAGGATACAGTTTCTGTCAGTGGATCCAAGTTACTGAAAGAAACAAGAGAAATGTCAGTAGTAAGCAATGTTTACAAAAACTTGCTAAAACTAAAAATAATATGCCACAAGGAAAACAACATGCTTAATCAACAACTTTAAAACCAACTTTAAGGCAAAGGAAAATGGTTTAAACTATTTAATGGCCACAATAAGCTGTCACAGCGACTATAAAGGTATTTATACATTTTCATTTAACTGCTGCTTTACGAAATAAAGTTAATAAATCTACATCAGTTAATTGCATTTGTAAATTACAATAAATTGTTAATGAAACTGGGGACCAAGAAGGCACACAGAAAGAAGGTCAAACTCACCTGCTGCAGCATCTAACCACAAGGATCCTCCCTCTGTCTCTGGGTCTTCCCTGACAATTTCTCCTTCATTCTGCTCTCTATATGTGAGCACTCCCGCCACCTGGCCACTTGGTTTTCGCTTCCCAATCCTCTTCTACATTCCCACCTCTCTTTCCCCACCACCCCATTCCTATACTTTCAATCATGTGTCCTCAGAGGATGCCTCCCAACCTGGCTCTGGTGCCGTGGGTGCCTCACCAGCACATCCCATCACACCATTCCCAAATCTGCATCCTGAAAAACCATTTCCTCCATCCCCAAATAGCTCTGTCTCCTCGCTTTACTATTCAATTAGTGGAGCCACTAGTTTGCCAGGCTCAAAACCAGTACTTTCAACTGTTCCTCTTCCCATTTCCAGTCAAGTTCTTCTCTGAGACTCTGCCAGACAGTCATACTACATTTCTGTAGTCCAGCAGTTCTCAAAATTTTGTTTTCAAAATCTGTTTACACTGGGAGCAGGGGGTGCAGACTGCCAAAGAAATTTTGTTTATGTGGGTTATAGCTACTGATATTTAAATTTTTCAAATATTTATTCATTTAAAAATAAATCAATTACATGGTAACATGAATAACTTTACCAAAAAACACTGTATTTCCAAAAACAAAAAAAAAAATTAGTGACAACAATGGCATTGTTTTAACAATTTGGCAATGTCTTGCTTAAAAAGACAGGTGGACTCTCAAGCATTTGTTATGCTTGCTGTTGAAAGATCACACATCTGGAAAACTCCATTGCACAGTTATAAGAACATGAGAGAGAAAAAGGCAAAACACCATCTTAGTATTATCATGAAAATAACTCTGACCTTGCAGAATACCTAAAACAATCTTGGGGACCCCCTGCCGACCCACACCTGGAGGATCATGGCTCCCACACAGTGGGGGGACTCACTTGCCCACATTTCTCAATGACTGCTCCATCTCCTCTAGCTTTGCCTCCGCTCCCCAAAAGGCCACCCCTTCTCTATCTCAGCTGCTTCCCTATTTCATCACAAAGAAAATTTAACAGTGAGAAGAAAGCTTCACCAAAGTCCCACCACTGAACTACCCACTGCAAGCATCTGTATGTACCCATATGCTACTGCTACTTCCGTCACTACGCAGAGTGCTGGTGAGTAGATCCCACCCGCTAACCCCACTGGGGAGTGGCTCCTGCAATTCTTTGTCTCCTGCATCTGCATCTTTAATTTCTGTCTCTTTCCTGGAAGAAATGTACAAATACGATGTACACTTAGCCATCAGCAACTCTTGGCAAGTTCCCCACTCCCTCTGCCTGAAATGCTCTCTTCGCTCTACTTCTGAGACTTGCCATCAGGTTTCCTCCCACTTCTCTGAGCTACACACTTTGTCTCCTTAACACTAACACTTGATGCCCTAGGGTGCCATTCTGAAGACTATTTTTTCTATCTACATTCACTCCATCATTGATGTCACCTACTCTCCTGGTCACCTGTCACCATCTATAGTGTTGACCCCCAAATTTCTATCTTTAGCTCAGACCCAATCTTGAGACCCCCGTGCCCAGATGCCTATGTTACCTCTCCACCTGGGTTTCTCAGTGCACTTGGCAGAGAAGCCCAAGTCCTATGAAGGCCTCTCCAAGACCTAGCCCTTCTAACTGTCTGAAGTTGTCCCCTTACACTCCTGAATTCACTCGACTCCAGGCTCACTCGCCTCCTCTTCCTATTTGAAACGGGGTATCCCTGCACTTAGTTCCCTCTGCCTGGAAGCTTCCCCCGCCCCCAATGTACTCCATCACTTCCCCTAATCCTTTCTTCAAAGACATCTTCCCTGAACACCCTATCTAAAGCTGAATCCCCACTCATTTCCTGTTTCCCTTCCCTACTTCTATTTTTTCCTTTGTACTGAGCACTGAGTTCTACATGTTGTATTTGTTTCCCCTTTAAAATGGAGGTTCCATAAAGACACTAATTTTTTGTTTTGTTTTTGTTCATTGCTGTGCGTCTAGTGCTGGCACATAGTAGGCACGCACATATTTTTCCAAGAATAAATATACTGTTTGTTAATTGAATTGCAATGTTCTACATCCGTTGCTTCTTTCAGTTCCTACTGCAACAAATCTGAGTGACTCTCATAGTTTTCTGCTAAAACGCCCTAATCCAAGAAGCAAGAAAATAGGAGAAAATGGGGAGGAAGTTTGGGTTCCCCTACTGGCATATTCTGAAGAGGACTTAACAAGCCAGATGATTCTCTGAAATCTAATGTTTTATTGTAAGTATTCATATGTATGTTTCTTCTATAAAATAGTGTCCCTTCCTAGCTCTTTAGTTAAAAGTGATTCTCCAAGCCCTTGTCTATTCTTGAAGCTTCAAGGCACCCTGTTACCTACCACACTGAGGCATTTGTCAAGTCATCATCTCTGGGCCATTGCCAAGGCCTTCTAAATGGCTCACCTGCCAGGCTTACCTCCTCTAATCACCTCACACCCCACAGAGCTCAGTGGTTGAGAATTTAGCCTCCAGAGCAGTGGTTCTCAAACAGCTCAAATTCTCAGAGAATTGTCAGGGACCAACTCTTTAAGAACCACTGCTCCAGAGCCAATCTTCTTGGGTAGGAGTCCTTGCTCTACTCCCACCTCTGGGCTCCATCACCTGGGCAATTCACTTGAGCCTGCGAAACCTTATTTTACTCATACATAAAATGGGGATGAAAGCACCTCTCAGAATTGTGAGGATTAACTGGATTATTACAGAAAACAATCAGAACAGTTAGAGTTTGACACAAGTCACCATAGCTATGCTGCTTTGATCCAGAGAGGCCCAACAGAAAATTCTTCCTACAGGATCAAGTCTAAACCTCTCAATGATGCAGCCAGTGTCCAGAATTACCAGTTTCTCTCTGACTGCTCAATGACAGAAAAGGACCACACTTTAGGTTTCCCCACCTTCAAACTGACTCCCTTCTCCAGAACTAACTTCCTCCTCACTAACATTTTACCGATCCTTCAAGGCTCACCCCCTCTCTGAAATGTTTCTAGCCACCTCATTCCAAAGTTCTTTCCATCTCTTGCCACTTGAATCTGAACTACCTGATCATTAGTTTTCACATACTGCCCCGTTGTTTTTAACACAATGACCGGCACACTAGAAAAAACATTTTTCCCTTGGGGCTATGGTGTGTTGTTACAAAAATAAAAACTCTGAGAACAAAACGATCCTTTCTAATTTAATGAAAAATTTGCCACTTTTGTTTTCTGTACATGAGTTATATGCAGCTTGAAAGATAGTTCAATTGGCTCCCAAGTTAAAGAGATGTGTGAGTTACATATGCTTCACGAAGCCCCAGGCTCAAAACTTGAGTGAGTTAAATACAACTCACATGGCAGTTAATGTGTTAAAGGTGGATCTGAGATGACAGATGAATAGAGAGGTATGTGTTAACGCCAATGTAACAAAATGTTAACCGTGGTGTGTCTATAAATGTTCACGGTAAAATTTTCAACTTTTCTAAATGTTCAGAAATTTTCATAATAAAAGTATTTTCTTAAAAAAAAAATGGTACCTGCAAGTCATAGGTCCCTCCTTAACTCGGATCGAAAGAAACTGCACCAGGGCTCCGTGCACAATGGGAGCCTCACCCAGCATCGCCCACTGCCCAGACTCCTCTTGTCTACGCGAGGGCGCGTAGCTACAGTAACTAAACATACTAACACAAGCGGCGACTGAGACCGCATCCGCTGCGGTGGGGCAAAGGGTCACAAAGTTATTTCATTCAGATACAATTTAACCATTACCACCGGGTGGGCTTCACAGTGTACACGTGTCCCACAAACTTAGCTCATGACTTCATTCCGACCCTCGCAACCAGCCTCTGCGGCCAGTACTTCAGTGGTGCCCACTTCCCAGAAGAGTCACTGTCCCGTCACTAGCCGCGCAGTCGGGCGTCAAGCCCAGGCTGGAGGCTCAGGGCCATCCCCCACCTCGCTCCATCACCCAGCGCATCCTGACAGCGACCCTGAGAGGCGGCCTGAGCGCAGCCCCGGTACCCACGAGCACGCAGGGGCCAGGGATAAAGTTGAAGCACCTTGGCCAAGGTCACCAAGGCTGGCGCGCATCAACCCCAGGCCCACCCGGCCTCGGACCCCGCGGCCCCGAGGGAGGCTGCCGTGTCGGCTGGCGGGGTGGCTCCAGCGGGTTCAGGTGAGGGGGTCCGGCTGGCAGGGCAGAGCCGCGGACCGAGCTGGAAGGGCCAGGGAGCGGAGCCTGGCTGGGAACGGCTGGCTCTCAGCGAGCCTCACTCACATGTTGTTGAAGCGGAACAGGTCGTCACAGGTAAAGGCCCGAAGTGTGGTCATCTTGCTGCCGCCGCTCCCGAGGCCGGTTCGCCGCGACCCCGCGCCTGCGCCCGTCGAAACTCACCCTGCGCCTGCGCCCGCTGGAAGTTACGTGACGAGGCGGAGAAACTACTTCCGGGCCAAGAGTTGCTTGGCAACGACAGCAGTAACGCAGCTCCCTCTGGCGTGCAGAGTCTGCAATTGCCACACCACTCCTGTAAGGTCTTTGGGGGCTCTTGGTGCGCAGAACCTCTAAACCCCTCCTGGGAAGTGCATGGAAAAGTAGGCAGCGGGGTCACCTAGGAAGAAGAAAAAGGTGCCAGGGATTAGGAATCCAACGCAGAAAAGCGGGGTTCGGAACCACCTGGGTGCTGCATAGTAAATGAGGAAGGAATGGGAGAATTCACGGTCCAGAGTGGCCTGTTCCAGTGATGGGAGTCGCGGATGGGATCTTAAAATTTCAGTACCACGTCTAAAAACAAAAAGAAAAGTGTAAGTTATTTTAATAATATATTTTATTTTACCCACTATGCCGGAAATATTGTCATTTCAGTATGTAATCAATACAAAAATATATTAATGGAATCTTACATTCTTTTTTGCAAAGACTTTGAACTCTGGTGTGTATTTTACATTTGCAGCATATGTCAATCTGAGAGAGAAATTGTCATGGGAAATACTTGTTCCGTATTTATTTTTTTATTTTTTATTTTTTTACCTCCACCCTCGCTGTTATGAGAACTTGTTCTGTATTTTGATGTCATAAAATGTATGGTTAAAAAGCAGGTTCACATATCCGAGTGGCTCCAAATGTACTATGTTTTCAAATAACTAAATCGAACATCAGTTTTTAAATTTAAATTAGTTAAAATTAAAAATTAAAAATTCCATGCTTCAATCACACCAGCCACATTTCAAGTCTCAATAGCCCCATTGGTAGTGGCTACTGTATTAGACAGCACAGGTCCAGAGGCTAAGAAATGAGCATAATCCACCTGATTTGGGAGGTTCTTTCGCCCCTTGTCTGCACAATTACTGAAGTAGTCTTTAGGAACAAGTTGCAGAGGTCAAACCAACCCAAATAACTCATCAAGAAGAAGTCTCAGTTCCAAAGCACTCACATTCCTAACTTCCCTGGGGCCCAAGTTGCTCCACAGGGGCTTTCTTAGGAAACTTCTGCCTGGACAGGTAGTCCAGGGATGGCAGGAAAAGGAGAGGAGCAAACGGTTGAGGAAGTAGGTAGGCCCAATAAATAGCTCCAGGCATTGTTTCTAAAACCTCAGCAATGTATGAGTGTAAATGTGGACATAATAGTTTGTGACCTGGGCGTCACAAACTCGTGTCCACAGTTACTACCAATGTCACAGGAGCCTGCTGCCAGGTATTTAAACAGGGAGGAATTTTACAGGCAATCTCATATCAGCAAAACCTTAAATTTCAATTAAATGAATATTAAATTGCCCCATTAAATGAGTATTAAAGTATAATTCCTAGAAAAGGCAAAATTGTTTCTCACACAAATATAAAATGAATATATGTCAAAGATTTTAACTCATTCATTTATGAAAGAACCAGTAAGACCTGACACCTGGTTCAAAGGAGAATTTAAAATGCACGGGGCGATCAGGAATGCCGAAATGTATTTACGAATAGATGTAAAACTGGTCCATGTCCACTGAGCAGTAACCCGCTGCATCTCCACTGGACACAACACAATGCATTTGTATTTCTGTGGACCAGAATAATTTTCACTGCTATCAATTTTCTACAGCTTACAGATTTGTAAAATAGGTCAAAGACAATAAAAAGCAGAGAAAACTTGGACGGGTATACTAGACAGGATGCCCAGTAATCTTTTTCTGGTCATTTCACATTTTTTTCCTGACATGAACCCATGTTGATTTGAATTCTGTTGGTTGTGAAGTTTTGAAGGTTTCTATCATTATTTGGTTCTGATTTATTAATACTGTAAACACTAGAAATTTATAAATTACTTTTTGTTTGTACCTATTTAAGTAATGGTGTGATAAACATGATTTTGATTTTTAAAAAACCACTGTGGATTTAACACAAAGGCAGCACTCAACCCCCGCAGAGACTGGTTGCTACAGGATTCCGGTTTACAACCACGGATAGAAATTGTGATTCAGAATCATCATCTCGAGGCACAGATCAGAACTGTCCAGTAGCTACGTTCCTACACATGGCAGCTCATGGGGGTCGTGGAAGAAAGCACAGAGAATATCCTGGAAACACAAGCTGAATCTTCCTTCTCTCCTTTTTGTCTGCTCATTTTTAAACTGTTGATCAGTTTCCATTGCATAGTGCCTCCCAAGAATCAGCATCGCCAAGAGTGTCCAATAAGTACCCAGCAAATATCAGCTGGATGGCTAAATACAAAAGGTGGCATCCAGATTATCCAGAAGATAATGTCATCCTTAGTAGTTTGCAAACAGGGTATTCATGTTATCAACTAAGTTATTTCACTTCTCTGCGCCTCGGTTTTTATGTCTGTAAAAGGTGCGTAATCATAGCATCTACCTTATTGCGTTGTTATGAGGATTAAATGAGTTAATATTTGTAAAGCACTTAGTACGGTGCTTGCCACATTTTAAGTGCTACGTAAGTGTTTGTTAAGGAAAATCAACGAAATTAAGTGTTTTGCATTTTGAAGAATTGGAATTCAGAAATGTAGAGTTTAGGGGAGGCAAACCCCTCAACCATGGACACTTCAGCAAAGGCAGGTAAGGAGTCCTAGCGTGTTATTCACATTCCCCGATAAGCAGCTACAAGATAGATGGGTGGCATTTGCAGCCACCTCCCTTTTCTCTTGCTCCACCCAGAAAATTCTACATGTCAGCACACTTGATTTATGGGTTTTTAAAATGCCTTTTAGTGCTGTTTACATTTTTAAAAGCCTGTGTAGTTTTAATAAAAGTGACATGCACATTATTAAGAAATCAAATACTTCTAGACATGCACAAAGAAGAAAGCAACAAGTCACTCGAAATTCTACCACCTGGGAATAAACCATGTTAACCCTTGGGGAACTTCAGACATCTCTCTATGTAGTTTAAGGAGAGTTAGAAAGAGACTTTTACTAAAAAAAGGCTCAAATTCATGTTGCTATTAAATACAAGGAATTGAATTTTCCTTGAATTTAACAGAAGAAAAAAGAATTGAATTAAACCTGAAGAGATTGCTGAGCAGCACAGAAATATGGGTACCTAAAAGTTTTCTCTGAAGTTTAAGATATATATAGCATTGTATGTGTATTAAGTATAATTGCAACGTCTTAATGAAAATCATTAAGAGACCGAAATCACATATTTAATATAAATTTCAGTTTAGGGCGCTAATGACTTTTTAATGAAAAACGAGCTGATTATGATTTTTACCTCCGTCTCCACCCTGTTCTCATGATTATGTATGTTGCCTGTATTATTGTTACTTTTTAGGATTTATATATACAGGTATATCTGTGTCACAACTATGTGTCTCCTAGTTTTTTGGTTGTAAGTCTATAATTGAATGGATGCAACACTCACCACTGTTTTTTGTTACAATTTTCCCACTCTGTTCATCATTTCAATTTGTTTATGGTTTGGCTGGATTTCATTATACAGTTTTTTCTTTATTTGCTTTACTTTGCTTTGCTTTTTCTCAGGCCTCCTGGTGCTGGTACCCTATTCACAGAGATCCCTTGTCTGTTAGGCGGCCTGAATGTAATATTGGCTAGATAGTCCTGAGTCCCATGTTTTCTCCCCCAGAACTTTGTAAACATCATTACTCCATTGTTTTCTGATGTATAAAGTTTTTGGGGGAAAAGAATAAGGTCAATATGAGTTGTTTTTTTTTTCTTTTCCCTTTCGTAAGTGACTTAATTTATATTAGAATGTTGTTCATTATAACACTTGCAGAAATAAAACATTTTTAACAGAGCATATGTTTGAAACTTAGTTAATCTGACACTTTCAGCAGTGTAACACTGAAATTTACCAAAAAATTCAAAGCTGAATCACTCATACATAGCTGGTGGGGGTGTAAAATGGTACAGCCTCTCTGGAAAACAGTTTGGTAGCTTCTTTACAAAATGAACATGCAACTACCACTTAACCCAGCGATTGCACTCCTGGGCATTTATCCCAGAAAAATGAAAACTTATGTTCTCATAAAAACCTATACACAAATATTTAAGCCAGAGTCAAAAGTCTATGTACTGTATGTTTCCATTTCTATGACATTCTGGAAAAGGCAGAGTTATAGGAACAGAAGACAGATCAGTGGTTACCCAGGGCTGGAATTGATGGTGATGGTGGCTCCATGACTGAATGTGTCTTCTGAAATTCATAGAGTGTATACTAAGAAGAGTGAATTTTACTGTATGAAAGTTATACCTTAATAAACCTAACTTTAAACAAAAAAAGCAGCACGGCCTTTACATCACTGTCACTATCATTTCAAGAAATTTAGTTGAAAAGCATGAACTATGTTAAACTCCTTAAGAGTCCCCCAGTTATTTGGGCTTCTGGGATATGATTTCTGTTTTATTGATTTCTGTTTCAGTGTATTTGATTTTATTTTTAACAGGCAGCAAAACACTGCGCCCTGGCTGCACATTTTCCCTATATTAAACATGACTCATAGAACTCTTTATCATTTTACATTGAGTAATTCCTTTTACTGCTTAGTTGGAAAAAACTACAAGCTTTTTTACCACATTTAATCACAAAACATTTTCCTGCTCATTGAAACAAAACACCATGTGCTCTCTGTAAATAGTGCTGACCTAGATTCACATCCATCATTGCAAAATCCCACATTTAAAACAAGCAAACAGCTTTGCTTTTCATCTGTTGTCGCTCTGTTTCCTTTCCTTCAGATTATATGGAAAGCACAAAGTGCACAGTAAATATATATTTTGATATATCCTAGGCAGAATACTTAACAATAAAACAGCTTGGATTGCTGAATGCCTTCGTATAAAAAATTTTATTTTTTATAAAATAGTAACTGGACAGGATAGATGCATTGACCCTGACCACCTATGTGATAATCTATTTTCAGTTTTGCAAAATAGGATGTATAAATGCGTTCACTATTCAAATTAAAAATTGACTATAGGTTTCAATTAAACAAGGCAGACTGCATACATCTGTTCCCTACCTATACCTCACTAAAATGAGAATTAAAAAAGAATTTTTTAAAAGGGCATAAATTGGCCAGGCATGGTAGCTCATGCCTATAATCCCAGCACTTTGGGAGGCCAAGGCAGGAGGCTCCCTTAATGCCAGGGGTTTGAGGCCAGCCTGGGCAACATAGTAAGACTCCATCTCTACAAAAATTTAAAAAATTAGCCTGGTGTGGTGGCGTGTGCCTGTAGTCCCAGCTACTCTGGAAACTGAGGCAGGAGGCTTGCTTGAGCCCAGGAGTTTAAGCTTGCTGTGAACTATGATGACATCACTGCACTCTAGCCTGGGCAAAAGAATGAGACTCTGTCTCAAAAACAAAAACAAAAAAGGGCATAAATCCATAGGAACAAAGAGAATGGAAGAGGGGACAATAGGTGACAAGAATTAGCAACAAAATTTTGGAGGCTAGAAAACACACTCGGCAGACAGAAGAAAGCTAAAACTTAACCAACTGCAGGTGGAAAAGCCATCAAGGAGCAAGGCAATCGATTCCTGGCGCAGTCTGGGCAGGCTTGGGAATTAGACACAGCGGGTGTGAGCAAAGGGAGAAAATGAGAGCCTCACTCCCCGGAGAGACCAAGAAGCCGTGTCCCCGAGTTCTCAGGGCACGGGCGGCAGACGGTGAGAGTGAGACACTGCATTGGAAGTGGGAGCGAGTGGAAGTTGCCGTACTGGAAGACGCGCCCCCTGCAGACCTCTTGCCTGCTAATTCCCAGATCAAACCCCACCCCGGCACTCCCCACGTAGGACGTTGGAGAATTTTCTTGTGGGGAAATCGCCTGACCCAAGAGAAAAGCCTCACAGGTATTCACGTCTTTCAGTCCTCCAATAAGGTGACCACGTTGGCGCATGGTCCCCCTAAGGGGAGGACCACCATGTAAGAAGGTGGTCCTCACCTTCCATGATATGGAATCAGTAATTAATATCTAATATTTAAGAAACCAATAAACAGCAGCATAAGCGTGTTAGTAGAAATATGCAGATAAGTAATGAAGACACAGCTGGAGAAGTGGCTTGGGGAGGGGGTGTCGGAATGGATTGGGGTGCAGAGAGGGGATTGCCGCTTTCCATTGGAAGCCTGCCAATGTTTGGCTTTGACAACTAAATATTGTGTTTATTTATTTATTTATTTTTTAAATCCCTCTTCCCCGCAAAAAGATAGGGTGAAATAAACCAACATCATCTGGAAAATCAAATGAGGGCCAAGGGTTGTCCAGAATTATTACCTGGAGAAATGGAAGAGTTCTGCAAAGCCCACATTCTTGCCCTTTGAAAACATCTGCTGGGAGTTCCACAGGAGCCCACTTTTCCAAAGATGTTTTAAATAATTCACTCCGTGGTCATCAAATACATTTTATTGTCATTTTATTTTATTTTATTAATGTTACTCTTTTTTTCTTTTTTTGGTTATTATTTATTTTTTTATTTCAGCATATTATGGGGGTACAAATGTTCAGGTTACATACATTGCCTTTGCCCCACCCGAGTCAGAGCTCCAAGTGTGTCCACCGCCCCCAGAAAAATATACCTTGTTTTATAAAACTGGTGAGTAAACTGGTCCTCAGGCAATGAAATAAAAACTGTTGAGTAAAATGATCCTTAGGGAATGAAATGCTTTTAAAAGGAAGTTGGCTGTCCTTTCAGAAAACCAAAAAGCTCATAAACTTCCTATATCACGTGCAGTGTGACTAATTAATTGTTCGGACCACAGGATGACGTCCCTGCCTGAGCTCTCGCGCGTGCGCGCGCGCGCACATACACCCTGTGCGCATGTGCACACAGCTGGCCCCGGCAGAAAGAACTTCCTGACTCAGCTGCTCCTGTGTACCCTCGCGCAGCCGCTGGAGGCAAATCCGCAGAATCATTAAGTTTGATTCAACCTCATTTTCAGAATCTTTTCCCCATGAGTTTCAGGCCCCTTTTTCCTCTCAAAGCAAGAAGAATAGCATTTAACATATATAGCAACGGGGGGCAAAAACTCGTTTTCCTGACATTTGCATTTTAAGCCTTTTGTTGGTCATGTAGGAGATTTGAAGTTAAGCCTTATTTTTAGTAAGCATCACAAGCTATTTTCTATTCCTTTCCTCCAGGGTTATAAGGGCAGCACACCTACTACGTTTGTTTGTTTGTATCAGCTGCACAGATGTTACGGCCCCAAATATGCGTTGAACTGATGCTTCTCAAGCCAACCATAATGTGTATGTCAGTCCTCCAGAGGGTCTTGCTAAAATGCAGATTCTGAGGCGGCAGGTCTAGGGGGCTCTGGGAGGCCCCAAGAGATGTGATCCTTGGTCCATGGATTGTATTTTCACAGCAAAACCTTTAACTACTTGTTAAATGAGATTTTGCAATTTGCCAAGTATTGTATCGTCATGTGCTAGGAAAAAAAAAGCTTTCTAGTTCTCTAGTAGGTTCACTTACGTATTTATTTCTGATTGGTTAAAGAGTCTTTAGTAGTTTGTCATTCTTTGTAGTTTTCCTTTCTGTTCATAGTAGATACATGAGTCTGTTCGGCATATGGTTGTACATTAATAGACTGCAGAGAAAAATAAGGCTGAGAAAGATAAAACTGACCAAAAACGAAATCAGAAAAATAAGTCCATTCTCTCATAATTTTGTAGAATTGGGACGAAATAGGAAGACTGGACGTTAGAAATAAAGACAATCACATCAAATACCTTCTTATTTTTGGTAAAGCATAATGTTTTAAAGAAAAATCCTGTTAAATGATATAAATCTGTGTATATCTAAGTAAATAAGTGAATATAATAAAATAAAAAGGGGAAAAATTGGGGGAAGTTATCGAAATAATCACTGAGTATAATTGTGCTTTTATTTAAGTAATTCCTTCCTGTGGAGTGCTATTTTAGCCTCCTCTGGCCATGTCTGGGAAACCAGCAAGACTTGTCTTTGCAACCTCTTGCTCCCTTTTCCCCTTCTTGGCAAAAGTCACCACTGGCTTAGGGCCCTGATAATACTCTTGGCCAGTAGGGAATACTGGGAAAAATAGGCTACTTCCAATTCACACACCCACACTCCACCATCACTGCCATCACCAGCAACAACAACCAAGTTAATGAATAGTGTTGACTTTAGTTTTGATCCTCCCACTCTGGGCATCCCACCTCAATACATTTTTCTTAAACCTTTGATACCTGTTACTGCCTTTTTTCTATTTCATAAGAAACTTGCCAGAAGATCATAACATGAGTGGGCGAGTAGACATCAGCCATAGTTGGAAAATGTCAAAGCAGTTGATTATCTAATGACAATAGCTAATATTTAATGGTGCTTATGGTGTGGTGCTTGGCTGTTCTAAGCACTTTGCAGGAATTAGTTTATGCTTGCCTTACCACAGCCCCCGATAAAGCAAGATGCTATTTTTATCCTCACTAGCAATAAGTACATATGTTTGACAGTAGGGATGTGTGTATTTCTTTGTAGATACAACCTGTGGATGTGATTTTATTTTATATACACATACTTTTTTTTTTTTTTTTTTTGCTTTTAAAAGCATTCCTAGTTAATATGCTAGAACTGCACTATCCAATATGGTAGTCACTGGCCACATGTGTTCGTTGAGCACCTGAGATGTGGCCAGTGTGAAATGAGCTGTGCTGTAAGTGCAAAATGCACACAAGATTTTGAAGATGACATTAAAACATTTAAAAATATAAAAATACCTCTTTAATGTTTTTGATTAATTGTTGAAATACATTTGAGATATCATGGGTTAAATAAATTACTAAAATTGATTTTACCCATTTCTTTTCGCTTTTTGAAATGTGACTACTAGTTATTTTATAATTACCTATGTGGCTTGCTTTGTATTTCTACTGGACAGCTCAAGGTATATATTCCATGGGCTTCCACCAGCCAAATAAAAGTTGAGAGTGTGTGTTTGGTTAGGGGTTAGTGGCCATAGACAAGGTGTTACCTCTCCCAGGTGTGTTTTTATCTTAAGATGTCTTGATGTAAACCAGTAGTTCTCAGCCCCATTTTCACAGTAGAAGCACCTTGGAAGTTTAAGTAAATGTGGCTGGCTGGGTCCCATCTGCAGCTGGGGCATTGGGAGTTTTAAAAGCCCCCAGGTGATTTCAAGATGCAGCCAAAGCTGAGAACTGTCTGTTCAAATAGGAACAGAGGACATTGAGTCTTGGAGACAGTGTGGGCGGGGAATGTTTGCAGAGGGTCCCCATTCGCACTTTGAGTCTTTGATTGGAACAGGGGAAACGAGTTGTAAAAAGGATCAGAGCCTGCTTTTTGGCAAGAAGCCTTGGGATACAGTAAGAGCCTTTTAAAACCTGCTGTGTGATGGAGGACCCACCCTCCAGAGTCATGGTGGGGGAATGATAAGAAAAGGAAGGAATGGAGCTAATCGCGTGTAGTGATATCCCCCCAGGAACCCCAGGACTGGTTAGAGGTGCAGACCATTTGGAATCTCCTCCCTGGCCACCCCTAGGCCTCAGACTCTGAGCCTCTCACCCCAGGCAGTGAGAAAGGAGGGGTGGCTGCCGTAGTTCTAATGTGTTTAGTCAAAGGAAATACTTAGATTAATTTACATAATGATTTCCTCTAGATGTCTATTATGTAGAATTGCAGAATTCAGACAATTCTACTTTTGAATGGAAAAGTATATTAGAATCAAGATAAGAAGTGCCCCCTCCAACCCCCCAACTGCCTTGCTGCAGTCAAAGTTTCTCCATGGAGGTTTCTGAGGGCAGGCGTGGTTACTGCTATTATGTAGATCATTGGCCCAGACCTTGCAGAATATTGGAATATTTTTTTTTTTTTTAGCTTCCCAAGCCTGTTTTCCTAGCAAAGTCAGTATTCATGTGGGAAAAGTTTGTGTCAACTGCCACCCATCTTTGATGTTAGAGTAAAATAGATCTTTCTTAACTAAGGACTTGTTCCCTGAGACAAATGCCAGATGTTTTCCTCCTCCCTCTTATACTCTCTGCCTTCTTTCCTTCCTTTCTTTGTTACCTGCTTATGATTCTGCAATATTATGTAACGTTTTTTCATATTTCCAACTTGATTAGGGTTAACTAAATGGCAAGCTGCACTTTTAGTCTCAACTTCACCATCAAGAAAATGGACTGAAAAAATGCTATTTAGAATTTCACTGTCAGATACTGCCAGATGATTAAAACCCCTGTGTTCCATCTGCATCGCACTCTTCAGACCCCTTCCCCCAGGCCGTTTCTCTTAGACTCCTGGGGAGTAACCAGGTGTGCTGTTAAAAATCAGAATGCCCTCTCATTTCAAGGGTCTTAAGGAAAATGAAGGTAAGAGCTGCCCAGTGGAGATGAAACCACATTTGTGAATGGAAGCATTCATAGCTGGGCTTCCTGGCCTTTGTGTTTTCTTATATATCTAAAGTTGTAACTTCCACAAGATATGAACTACTTTAACAGTTTCTATTTATATATTCTGTGTCCCTGGAGTGAGGGGGATATTTGGCAGTGCTACAACATTTAAAAAAAAAAAAAAACAACTCTTCCTCTGGCCGGCGTTCAGCTCTTATAAGATATTTTTAGGTTTGGAAATGCATTCTCTCTTCCTGCACCCAGCATGTATATATTTACTCTCCTTTATTCCTTCCAACCTTCAGCCAAGTCTGTTTCCTGGCAATTTGAGAAGTGAGAAATGCCTGCGTGGGGGAAAAAGTGGAGACACATGTGTTGTGTTGTAATTTTAACAGGGAAATATTGCCCAATGACAAAACCAGGGACTGTCTTGTGATGTTGCCTTCTGCCCACGCTAACTTTTCCTAGTCTCATCCCGCTCTCATCCTGCTGAAGGCTGCTCTGAGGTTGTGACTTGCTTTAAATCAACAGTGTGCCGGTTTCTAAGTACAAGGAAAGACTGATGATCTTAATTTGAAAGCTGTGCGGAAGACAACTACATGGATTGAGCTGCCATCTTTTAATTCATTGTAAATTTAAAAAGCAGGCAGCTCACACAGCCCTCGCTCTGACCTTTAAGCGTCTGTACTGATGGGTTAGGAAGCCTTCTAAACTCATGTTTTCCTTCCTTCAGCCAACAAGGATTCATTGAGCACTTACTATATGCCAGACATGGTTCCAAGTATGGGGACTATGGCAGCAAAGAAAACCAAGCCTCTGCCCTGTTGATTTTGAAACAGTGCTGAACTGTCAGCCCGGGCATTACAGAGGTTTTGTCAGGATGGGGACAGCCCACAGGGCCCTGGCTAACTCCACGCTCAGACTGTCTGTGATCTGCTCTGGGTCCAACTACGCCAAGCACGGTACTAGGTAACAGTGGAACCCTTTCAGGTCAGAGGATGATCTTTTCATCCTGCTCCTTAACTTTCGCCTAATATCAGTACACGAGCTTCTGAAAGATGTGAGCTTTTCTGTGTACTCGCTATAGATTACGTAACCATAAACCTAACCATAAACCCTGGCTCACATTTCAGATTTATGTGACATTGTGTGGTGCATGACTATATTCCCACTCTAAAAAAAACAAGACCACTGCAGAATATTTCAAAAATTATTTTCACACATGATTATCGTATAGTATTACAATGTATTATGTGCAAAATTCCATTTAAAAAATCATTTACAAAAGGAAGTACAACACAGTATGTGCTGAGGGTTCTAGTACAACAAAAGCCAAGGCTAAAAAAGGTACAAGGTACAAAGCCAATCAAATTAGATGACTACGCATCCTTACACAGTACGAGAACATGTTTTTGTAACTACCTGTGTTACATTGATACAAGACCCTCATAGTTTGTGCACCCGCAAACTGCTTTTATAAAACATGAATTTAACTGCACCGTAAATTCTTACGATACAGGTGGGTTTTGGGTGCGTTCTCAAACTTTTCCAATGTATAACATCTTATTTAACTCAAAAAAAAAAGCCACGTTATACATTACTTGGTTTCTGCCCCAAATAATTTGATGCTGTTAGTTTTGATTTATATGGAAAGGGCAAGGGGAAGTGTCATCCTTAATTTTTTTTTCCTCATGGGGTTTTCAAAATCGTTTCCAAAAGCAGATAACATATGGAATAGATTTTGCCAAATCTCATTGCGTATTTACAGTATTTTAAGCATAGGTGGTTCCTCCCGTTTCCTTTTCCTATGTCTTTCGAAGAGCCTGAACCAGCAGACTACACTCCCCCGTCCTTTGTTAGAGTCTGTATTTCTCTCTCTACCTTTCACTACATTCGTTTCTCTCCTTATTGTCAGCATCACTTGTTTAAAAAACAAAACAGTAAAAACACCACTGAACGTGAACAATATAACAGTACGTCAGATTTCCAAAGGCATTCTGTGGCCAGTGTCAGGAATATATTGCTTTAAGAAATCCAGCAGTCTCTCCCCACAAAGTTGCCAAAACATCCAGTTACAGAAGAGAGACCTATAAAATGCAATACTCTCAAATCCAGCAAGAGATTTCTTTTCGAATATTAAATGTTAAAATCACATGCATAATTATAGAATATTTTAAAGTTACAAAAATATTTTAAAAACCAATCCTGACAGTTTACCTGCAACTGCTATAAAAATTTCTATGAAATATATAAAAACACAAAGCCTCTTTGTAAAAAAGAAAAGAAAAGAAAGAAAGAAAAAGAAAAAAGAAAGGAAGGGAGAAAGGATAGAGCCATCCACAGGACCGAGAAGTACCTGACTCTCTTCATCGGACAGTCTTGTCAAACACCTGCTGTTGAATTCAAGGGAAGAGCTTGTATCTTAAATGTTTATTCGACATATATACATACATGTAAGCCAACCTAGAACCTGGCTGAGGGTAGGTAGCAAACAATCTCAGGATACTTGAACCGTCAAATGCAATTCTCCATTGCTCAAGGAGAATCCTGCTGTTTCACAAGCCTCAGCTATCTCGTGTGGCTACGATGCCCTTGGCCAGGTTGGCCCATGGATGGCTAAGTCACTGAACCAAGGGGTCCCCGAGGAGGTGACTGCTTTTCAAGCTCAGGCACACAGAAGCTAGAAGGCAAGGCTCCTAGCCCCCTTTGGATGCACCACTGGGAAGTCCTACGTGTCTTCTATGAGGTGGTGAGGTCCTCATCCTCATTCTGGAAGATGACGCCGTAAGAATCATTCTTGACACGCTTGTAGACAAAGTGGAAGATGTGGGGTTGTGGTCGGCTGTGCAGCTCAGCCTTGATCTTTTGAGGGTAAGTGTCCTCTGCCAGTTGCTGCCACGTTTCATCAACAAAGAGAAAGAGGCTGTACTCCTCAGGGTCCCTCACCTTAAATTTCTCGGCACAGATCTGACACACATCCTCGGTGGTGACGTACGGTCTCACAAGGAGGGTCTTTCCCGTGCAGCCACTGCTGACTTCCTGGAATGCAACTCGGAGGTAATTCTGTAGATGGGAAGAGAGATGTCACGACTAAGTCAAAAGAGAAAACGAGATCGGGCAGGAAGTGCACACGATGGGAGACGAGTGAAAGATCTAAGTGTGGGTGCTTCAAGGCCCTGGCTTGTCACGATGTCCATGGTCAGCTGCTAGGCCTCGAATTGTAAGGGAAGAGGCTCATCTGAGTTTGGACAATGGAGAGCTGGACTGTCCACTGTCCAACCAGATGGACCAAGCGGCTGCATTTTAATTTAATTTAATACGAGGCAGGAAGTCCTTGTTCTGATCTTTCAGGATCCCTCATAAAGCCTGATTAAGAAATCTCTGCTTAAGAGTGTGACCCACGTCCAATGCTGGGCTTATTCCCAGCTTGAGAAATAAACCAAATAGCAGAAGAGCCTGAACCAGGAGTCAGCAGGAAGAGATTTAAAATATCTAGACACAACAGCACATACTATGCTTGCTTTTTTCTTTTTCTTTTTTCTTTTAGAGACAGGGTCTTGCTCTGTCGCCCGGCTAGAGTGCAGTGGCGTGATCATAGCTCACTGCAGCCTGGAACCCCTGGGCATAAGTGATCTTCCCACCTCAGCCTCCCCAGCAGCTGAGACGACAAGCACACGCCACTGTGCTTGGCTTATGTTCATGTCTGACACATTTCCTTATGAAGCTTAAGTGAGGGCAATAATGTTAGGTTGAATCACAAGAAACTGCTGGTATTTGACCATTTTCTATCTCCCCAAATGGTGATTTCACGTGGTCCAACCCACTGCGAGGCTCCAAGCGGCTCCGGCGCAATGTGGAAAAAGTCAGGAGGAGGAGGATGTTGATTCTGCCAAATACTGTGGAGACGGAGCTGATTAAGAGCACAGCGGTGCTGCAGGGACGTAAAAGGAGACATCTGCAGGCTCGGCGCTGTGAATGGTGCCAGGTGTGCGCCATCACGAAACACAATAAACCTGTGGTCTCACATGACACAAAGCCCAAGCCAGGCACCAAGAATCCTCAGGTCATCCTAGGCTCTCTTAGGTTTTGTGACCCCAAATAACCATTCAGTTTCCATTTCCCTAAGGGTGGGGTTATCAGATAAAATATAGAACACCTGGCTAAATTTGAGTTTCAGCTAGAAAACAAATACATTTTTTTGTTCCAAATCTGGCGGCCCTGCTCAGGAGTGAAGGGAAGGGGTGCTCTCTGCCCTGGTTCCCATGTGGTTCCCACGAGGGTTTGTTTGGATGGATGATGGAAGGGAAAGCTCTTCGGCGGTATGCTCTGTGTATACATATGTTTCATATCTGCTTCTGGTGAGGACGTGTGCTAGCCCAGTGACTTTGCAGAGAGGTGAGCTAGTGGAGGTTCACAGACTGACAGTCTTGAATTTGAAATCTTTACAGTGTGTACATGGCCCCCTTTCCCACCCCACTCCCAAAACCATGCTCTAGCATATTGTGTGTAGTTACTCAGTGACTCCTGAAGGGGGCTCTGTGAAGGACGTCTACACTATCCACAATCCCCATCTGACCAGTGAAGAAACTGAGGCACAGAGAGCCCAAGTAACTTGCCCAAGGCCACACAGCAAGGACATGGCAGAGCCAGCCCCAAGGCCTTTACCACTATGGTATACTGCCTTCTCCAATGTGAGGAGACATTTGTGTCTGTGGCCTCTGATTTAGGGATTTCAAGTGGGCCTTTGTGTCTGAACTTTTGTATTTCCCCCTTAGTAAAGTGCTAAAAACTTCCCTCTGAGATTATGTTCTGAGAATGTATGCGTCTCCGTGGCAAGCAAGGTCAACAAGGAGGGGGTACACAGAAGGAAGGGGCTCCTTGGTGTCTAGCGGTCTCCAGATGGAGAGAGGTGACAGGAGCAAGGGTCTGGTGGCAGGTCGGGGGATGGGAGAATGCGCTTTTCTCATTTCCTCTCTTCTTCTCTCCCCTCCCTGGAGAGCCAATATGGTAGCATCCCAGAGTCTGCATGTGCGAAATCACTTAACGCATGGACATTCTTCAACAGCCCAAGGGGCTGGGGGAGCGCACAACATGCGTTCTCGCTCTTTAGATTTATGTGCCTGGGAAGGAACTTTTGGGTCTACTGCAATCTTGGAGAAGAACGAGCTGATCTTGCCTTTCAATGATGGGCTGACTTTGAACCAAATTTACCTTTTCATTATTTTCAGAGCATTAAGGAGGCAAAAAAAAAAAAAAAAAAAAAGCCAGGAAGGTGAATCTGTCCTGCTTTTCCAGTGCCCTGCTGGGAAAGTCAGCATGTGGCCCATAGAAACAAAGCACATGTAGGTTTTATAATTCAATTAAAGCCTTCAAAATATTATTCAAAGACATTTGCCAACTCGCTCCTAATTTCACAGACTGTGAGCAAATCAGGAATTGTTGTGTTGGGTAAAGATTTCTAGGGCCCTAACCCACCTCTCCTCTCTAAGGCACAAGCTCCTTGGGGATCCCACATTCCCAGACACCCATTTGGGATCATGAAAAAAACTCCAGCCTGGGGACCTGAGCGGGACTTACTCTAACGCTTGCCAGCTCACTCTGGGCCCCAATGGGTGGCTGAGATTCTGGAATCTTCTGTTTTGGGGAGTGGGCAAGAGAAAAGGGAAGGAGCGAGGGAAGGACATCACTGTACCTCTCCCGCTCTCCAGAGAGAGACCAGGCCAACTGCAGCTCACAACACTGCTGCTTCCTGATGGAACGAAATATCTGAGGCCTGGGCTAAGCGTTTCCTCCTGCTTTTTGACTTCCTGTCTGCTTGTTCTGGGAGAAATCCTGCCTTAATTTGACTTGGTTTTCTTAAGGGCAGCAAAATGTGGGCCAAACATCCTATGTACATATGTATAGATAAATTTAAAGAAAACAGAGAAGTGAAAGAACAAGGTCAGAGTGTGGTTTGAAATATCCCTTTTCCACCAGATGATTCAACAAAGGGAGGACCCCGGGGGCCCCAAGCTGGGATGTGCTGGGTGAGCCAGCTCGTGGGGTACCCCGCTGCGCACCTGGAAGTCGTCCACGGAAGGGATGGTCCGGTTGGTGGTCCTCCGCTTGTGCCACTGCCTCAGGGTGTCTCTGGTCTCCGAGCTGAGCAGTCTCGCTGCTTGTTCTTCTTGGAAATTCTTTATCAGAGAAAGAGCTCCGTAGGCGCTTGTCAAGTAGTAGCCTCCTGGAAAAGAGCAGAAAGAGCCAGTTCTCCAAGAGTGTCACCTTTTGGTGATCAGAGAGTACATGAGTTTTGGAGGCCATATTTTGTATTTCCTCCATTTTTTCCACATGTGTTTCCTTGTGGGATCACAGGCGCACACCTTGGAGAGCATATCATTCACTCT
>RJWJ010003843.1:0-81733 GCA_004363605.1 Indri indri | reverse complement strand
GTTTCCCTTCCCCAGAGTTTCTGATTCAGTAGGTGTGGGATAGAGGCCTAGAGTTTGCATCTCAAATAAGTTCCCAGGGATGCTGCTATTGTTAATCAATCCTGGGACCACACTTTGAGAACCACTGCTTTAATTCTAAACTATGATTTCATCCTCCCTCAACCATGTCTTCAACAGGATAAATAATCCCAGTTCTTTTAACCTTCTTTAATAACATCTATTTCCAGAACTCTTAATCAAAGAGCAGGGGTGGCTCTTCTTTGCACTGTTTCCAAATCCATCCTTAGCTGGATGGCTTGAAGTGGATACAGGACTGTAGTTAATTCTGACATAATAAAAATAACAACCCCTTATATTTCTCCCAACGGGTTACAACAGCACTTTCTTATCTATTATCTTGTTTGTCTGCCTAATATCCATGTGATATTATCTCATTTTGGTAAAGGGGACATTTGAGGGAAGGAATATGGAGCATTTCCCATGAAGACTCACAGGACAACACTTGAACTCAGCTTTCCTGACTTCTAGTTCTCAGCTCTATCTGAATTTTTGGAGGATTTGTTTAATTTTTAAAATTCAAAGTCCAATTCAGCTCATTGAAGGAAGATGAACAGCTTTGATCTACTAACATACTGTTAAAAATTAGAAAATTGCTTGATTTGGAGTCCAAGTTATTATTGGTTGTGCAGATACAAACTAAGCCTAATTTAAAGAACTCTATTCAAACCATATAAAAATTTAAGACTCTTTTACCTGGACCTTTATTTCTATGATCACAAGTAATGTCTTTACATTGTGATCTCACCTTTGGCTTTCACTCTACTGAACATATTATTTTGGGTGCAATGTGTCCCCCAATCTTACCTCCTGCAGTAAAATAGCTTTCTGCCTCATTCTACAAATTGATTATGACATTGTTTCATTGTTTCCAATCTTGCTATTCACAAGATAATTAAGAATTTCTACGTTTGTCATTAACCTAATTTTATGTACGTGTTTCCAAAAACAAAAATCAGAGAGAGATTAGAGGGAAAGCAGTTTCTCAACATAGCAATTTTGTTATTTACATTATCTCAAAGTCCTTTAGCTCCTAAGCCCAAATGGCCTCCTCTCTGCTTTTCTTATATCCTGTCTTGTCTTCCCATTGTGACAAAGAAAATGAAGAGTCTGACAGCTAATAAAACCATAAAGCTGGATTAGATAGGTTTTTAAGGGTCCTATTGTTTGCCCTTAAACCATTGTTGCAAAAGTGAAAGGCTCCAACTGTTCGACTGACACACAAATTGCCATCAGCAAGGTATTAGAAGGAATCTCATTTATTACCACCAAGGAAATAAATAACACCAATGGACTGAGTGTCTTTCATCCAAATTAGACTAACCAAATCAATTCAAATCATTAGAATACATTATATCCAATTAAATATAAATCTGCCTTGTAAATAGCCACTTACCTGCTTGCCCAGAGCAACGTAATGCTTTGTGCTAAACCTACAGTTTAAAAAATTATAGAATAGACTGGGAAATATTTTAATGAGTTGTTACGTATTTCTTACTTAATTCATTCAGTAAACATTAATTGAGGACCTACTACATCCTGGGAATACAAAGATGCATAATGAATGATCCTGGTCCTCAAAGCGCTCACCTCGTTAGGAGAAACAGACATGTAAAGAAATGCTATCCCTAAAGAGCGTGTAGTCCCAGGAAAATTAATGATGTGAGTTTCTGCCTGATTCAAGCATGGAGGAGAAAGATGAAGAGAATGGAAAATTACCTACAGGAAAGTAAAAGATGAAGATTTGAGAGAGACTTCATAGATCACCATGTCCAGTGCCTTCCAGTGGACATGGAAATGCAGGTGTTAGATTAAGCAAAACATAATGAGGAGGGTGGGCCCGTGTAGGAGCTGTGACTATTGTGTTCCAAAGTCAAATAGAAATGGCTCTCTGATTATCTAGAAGGCTGAGTTACCTGTGATCCCATTCTGTCTGTTCTTATGGATAATTATGTCAATTATTATTATGTCAATTATTTTAAAAACCTATTTGCAGAAGAATCACAGCAATGGGAGAGACATTTACATTCTTTGAATTATGCTTCTGTCCCCAAGACAGTCCATTTACTTCAGTAATAATCTGTTCTTTCCTTTACATATCAAGATTCAACTCACCCACACATGGCGTTCATATGTCAAAGATACACATAGATCCACACACACTTTCTTTAAATAATGGCCCCGTCCCCTTTAAACGATGGCATGCAAGGGTGGGGAACCTGTGTCCTTAAGGTGAAATGTGGCCTTCTAGGTCCTTAAGTGTGGCCTTTTACTGAATCCAAATTTATAGAACAAATCATTTTATTAAAAGGGGTGCAACAGAGAGAAAGATGAAGCTTTTCTTGCCTCCTTTGGTGCTTAAAAAAGAATAATCTTTAAATCAGAAGGCCGCAGGTTCCCCACCCCAGAGAGGACAGACGAGTGTTTGTGGAGTGGAAACTAACTGGTTTATGTAAGAATTGAATTGACAGCCTCTTAAAAGGCAAGTCAGACCAGCTGATTGTAGAGTCATAATGAGCAAGATGATTATCTTCTTGGTTTTATTATAGTTTTTCAATATCTTCTTTTAAAAAGCACAATCTCAACCCAACATGTTAATTATGATTAAATGCAGATTTTGAGGCCCCCAAGGTAGGTCACAGGGGCCTACTTCAGACCTTTAAGAAAGAAAAGATTCCACAGTCTCTGAGGAATCAAACATATTGCATGTACTGCCAGCTTGACCTCAGAAATGAAATGATAACCTTAGAGTCAGTGCTGAGAAAAATTTTAGGAGTAGCTTTCGAAGCCTAAAAGAAAATCATATAAAAAACAAGTTGCCTTCTTCCTGAGTCATTCATTGTTACCTTTTTTAAAACATAGCTTATTTCCGTTTTGGCCTTACTTACCATCTTGCATTTGCCAAGATGTTTTGCAGGGATCATAGTCTTATTATTAGCTAATAACCATGAGCAATTCACCTTTTCACCTGATTTTATTGTTTATAACGTTTTGTTATAAAGAACTTTTAAAGTTTAGTTACTAGGTTATGCATACTGGCATTTCTCGTGTGTGATCAGTTGGGAATCAAAGCATTGCTGACTTCTGATTGGCCAATTTGCGCGTGGTCCGAATGCCAGTCGGTAATGCCCATTCACAAAGTGTGGGATGAGGCAGTCATGCTTGCACTGAGGAAGTCTCTCACACCCTTTTGATTTTGTATATAGCTTATGATCACTCTTTCTTGCATCTTGCTAAGTATCTGACCCTGTGAAGGCCCAGTTTGAATACTAAAGATCAAATACCTCAAATATGTGCACATCTTTATTCTATAATTCATGCAAGTGACTGCTCTGTGAATAAAATGTTTGCACACACAGTGACTTTGGGAACTATTTGTTGGGAGCCAACAGAGGCTCTTGTGAAAGTGAGGCCCGGTGGAGCCTCGCTTGTGAAGCTGGTGGAGTTTTCTCCAGCGTCCTCCCCTTAGGCAGTGCCTTTGCCCCACCACTGCCCGGTCACCCACTTCTTCCCTTTAGGGCCTCGGGCTCAGCTCTCTGTACCTGTTACAGAATAACTGATAGAGTAATCCTTCTTTAAGATATTATTTAATAAGGTGGGTTCTGCCCGTGGGTATTAGGGCTTTAATAAAGGAACGTACAAGACTGAGAAGGGTTCTCTTATGATCGATTTTTTTTGACACTGTGGCAGACTTGTAGGGCTGAAGGGAGGAAGCCAGGATAAATCACTTTTATTCATGTTTCTCAGCACACCACTTGTCTGGGAAAAACTGTCAAGCAGAGCTTATCTTTTGCACCCACAGCTTCTACTTTCTACTTTGCTCTCAGTAATCTGGACATTCCGTACCCTTCTGTTTCTCCCACCTGCCTTCAAGTCCAAACAAGCTGAAGTTTAACTGCAGATGTGCCCAGAAAGTTCTTGCTCCTATAAATGCTTCATTCATTGTTGTGCCAGCAGAGCTGGATACGTTCATTCCATCCACACGAGGAAGACCAGAAAATATGCTACTTTGGGGGAGTATACACAAAGTCTCTTAGAGCCCAAGGATACCACTCTTTATCCTAAAAACTCTGCTGTGGATGTAGAATCATCAATGCAGTGTCTCAGAGTCCTGCATTTTCCATTTGCTTTTTCAAGTCTTAAGATTTTAATCACTGGAGTGAGGCTTAGGGGTTATCTATACAACCCCACCTGCCTTCCCCTTCTTCTCCAAGTGTAACCTTCAGCTGTCCCATTTATTTTCATAAGTTCCACTACAGCTATGTTTAGAAATAGATACCCAGGCTGAGCCAAAGTCACAGAGAGGCTGACCCCAGCCCTTGCATTTGATTTCATCTAACCCCCACTCTTCTTCACTTCTGTCGCTCCCTACATCCAAAGGGCAATAACGTCACATTGATCGAGGACCTAGATATAGACATGCATATTCTCATGAAAGGCCAGGTGAGAATTTCCATTTAGTCAAAATTCTTTCCTTAAATTCTAGATGCAGAAAGTTTAACTGTAAAGAAAAATATACTTACACGCTGAAGGTTTATAGGATTTATTTGAGATATCCAGGATGGAGATCGATGGTAGACTCATCATTTCCTCCTTTTTGCCTTGTGTTTATTTCTCTACTTATTCAAGTTTATTATTTATTCATTGAGCTATTTTTTTCCCTTCATCCTTATCTCTCTTCTCCTTTGTCATGTTCTTCTCTGGACTATCCTTCTTACTGTCTGCCTACGCCATTTCCAACATACACGGAAAATTATCCGCATGGATGCTAGACTACTTCCCATCTTCACACAGTCCTAGAAGCAGCTGATTTCAGGGCAAAATGCCTTTAATGTCCATTGTGTTCAGTCCCCTGCAGTCATGTCACTACTCTGCCCATGAGCAACTGCTATCATCATTTCAAATCTGAATACAAACATCAATTCCTCAAGGAAGCCTTCCCTGACCTCCCCCCAATTAGATCCTGTCCCTTTGTTTGTGTTCTCATAACTTGCTGTAATGTTTTTCTTTGTGCCACTCATGGTTTGTAATTATATATTTGAGCACTGATTTGATAAATGCATGCTCCCGCCATAGGACTGAGCACCAGAGAAGGGAGATGTGTATGTTTCACTCACTGCTACATCTCTACTTCTTAGTTCATGCCTGGCTCATAATAGACAAAAGTACTAATTCACACTTATCATTATTATTATTATTATCATCATTACTAATACTATCCTCTAAGATCAGTCTTGCACTTATTATAAAACCGAACCTGGTTATAGGTAAGGAATTTATAGATTCGCTTTTTTCTTCACTCATTCATTCATTCATTCATTAGTTTATTCCATACAACTGTAAAACAAATCACAACAAATATATATTACATGACTACTATGTTTAAGGTCCTTTTCAAGCAAACAAGGGTGAAACAGTTAAAATCCCTTCCCATTAAAGGAACTTGTAATTGTTTACGGGATAATAGGCAGATGCATACATGATTCTAATACAAAGCGGATACTGTTATATGTCCAAGAGAGCTGGAGAGCACTTACAGCTAGGACGACTGGGGACCGCCCCACAGAGGAGGCAGCCCTTAGCTGAGACTTGAAGGTTATGGAGAACTTGGGTAGGTGGAGATGGGAAAGAATGGTATTCCAGATGGAGGGAAGAGTGAGACCAAAAGTTTGTGTCTCTATCCCTAAAGCGCCATGTGCATGTATAGGAAAGAGCCAATAAGTTAGTGATCCTGAAAGGGAGATAAAGCCGACAGTGAAGACTGAGAGCAAGTCCTGGAAGAACTTGGATGCTGGTTTTGGGAACTTAGAGTTTTATTCTTAGGTCAGTATGGAGTCATTGGAGGCCTTTGAGAATGATGACCTCATCTGAATTGTGAGCTTGGAAGATCAATGTAGCTTCACTGTGTCTCAGGGTTAAATTGGCCATTGTGCTGATCTTGGAGGCTCCCATCTCTGACATTTGGCCCCCTATCCCTTAGTGTCCAAGGGCAGGGATTCTAATCCCTGCTGCTCTGGCCTGAAGTTGGCTGCTAAGTGTCCCTGGTAATTATTCCTACAGTTTAAAACTGCGTATCATTTGCATGGTCTCTGTTGGCGCACTGAATCTTGATCTCTTTAAATAAATGGACAGCTCATAACATGTCTTTTGAGCCATGTCTTCTTCCTTCCATTTGCAGATGAGGAAACTGAGGCTTGCAAGAGATAGAACTGATTGTCAAACCCAAGTCTTCTGATCCCAGGTCTAGAGATTTTTTTCTGTCATTAGTTGACAATCTCTTTTAAATTTAATAAAAATAAAGAGTGACTAAGTACAAATCAGACCACAACAGTTAAAATTTGTTGAATCCTTTCTATGTGCAGACCTTGTTCTAAGTGCTTTTATATGTATTGAGTCATTTAATATCACAAAGATTTTGTGAGGCAGGTACTATTGTTATCCTCCTTTTACAGGTGAGGAAATAGTGATAAGAGAATTTAAGTAATGTGCCCAGTAACACAGTTATTAAGCTGAAGAACCTGGATAGAAACCCTGGCATCTGGCTTTTGAATCTGTGCTTTACTGCTGTGATACTGCCTCCTAAGTTAAGGGATATCCACACATGAATGCACACTATTCATTGTCCCGTATACAGTAGGTGCTCAATAAATGTAGCCTGAATGTCAGTTCTTGCTCTGATCTCAGCTAATGCCTTGTGCATCCTACCAGTCCCATGCCTCAGACCAATTTTGTTGTCTGTGATTTGTTCTCCAGATGCTCAAACACAGGTGGTCATCTCTAGATTAATGGCTCTACTGCTGTGCATTTGTGTTCCGTCCTTCATCGTCTGCACCCCTGGGGGTCTATATTCACTTTCTGTCCTGGTCTTTCCAGTCAAATTCAACCTTCCCTGTTTTAGTTTATTACAGATGACACTTGCTCTTCTGTACTTACAAAAGACATGGCCTTCAGAATAGTCCATGTAACTACTTTCTGAGCAGTGAGCCTTTTATAAAACCTCTTTCAGCATTGCATGGGCTTCCAAGGACTAGCGGGGTAGATCTTTTGGAATGGCAAGCAATTTGATAAAAATTCATCAAAACAGATTAAATTTAAAAAGGGAAAAATAATAGCTACTGTATATCTACTATGTTATGGCTGGAAGTATATATTTTCACACGTGTCTTATTTAGGAGCCACGACAATCATCTGAAGAATTATCGCTTTATTTTACAGAGAAGAAATCAGACACAGAGACGTAAAGACACCCATGGTCCCAACTAGTGAGTCAGAACTATAGTGCACATGTAGTACACATGTGTCTGACTTCAAAGCCCATCCATTTGATTAACGAGTATTTATTAAGGGCCTACTATGAGCAAGTGCTCTGTTAGGCCCTGAGGATGTGTCAAGTAAGCAAGATAACTGTGGCCCCTGTGTGTAAAGAGCTCACAATTCTGCAAGAACAGATAACTGCATAAATGATAACGTCAAGAGAGATCAATGCTGAGATGGAAGAAATGCAACCCATGTGTCCCTCCTTAGTATTTCTAAGGTGGTAAAAAAATGCGAGCTTTAAATTTTTTTAGAGATGTATATCACATTTAATAAAGTAATTATTCCCTTCTCTCCAGTCTTCAATCCTCATATGTTTACTCTGAATGACTAAGGAGTTTATTTAAACAACTGAGAATCCTAATGATATATAAAGACAGTGATAACTACCGTTGGAAAATTTAGAAATATAAACAGTTATGGTCTTAGGCCAATAGAAGCTTAGACAGAACTGGCAGAGGTAATATGCAATATATGTACTAGAAAATTCTAGGAAATGCTTGTAAGAGGGTTGATTTCAGTACAGTAAACTCCCTTTGCATGAATGGTCAGGAAAACCCGGCCAGCCCGGGCTGGTGCTTTGGCAATGGCAGTGGCAGGCCGTGGGCCGCAAGAGGAGCTTGTGCCCTGGTCTTGTTTACAATTTGTCTAGGCTCCTTGAGCTCAGCCCAGCCAGATGGACTCTTCCTCTTAAATATCAGACCTGATCTCTTCAAATAAAACAGTACAAAGCACATTAAAAGCTTTGATCCAACTGTTCACTTTGCATTTGTGTGTGTTGGGGGAAATGGAGACAAAGGAAGGATTTATGAGGCCTTGCTGTGGGTGGCCAGCACAGCCACTGGGCCCGTTGCAGGGAACTTGGGAGTTCTCTGTGCAGACACTTACCGGATGCATGTTAGTCCTCACTCAGACACCCCTGTGCTTCGTAGATACCCCCACCCCGCCCCGCCCCAAACTGGATCTGTGGGCCTCTTTCTCCAATTCGGTCTTCTTGTTATAAAGGGGAAAGTTCCTGAGATAGGAGCCCTTAGCTGGTCTCTGTCTCAGGACAGGTCAGAATCAGACACCTTTCTTGAGGATTCTCCTGGAAAAGAAGTTTCTCAACATCTCTGGGTGACACCATCTTCCCTTTTCACGAGCACATTGTACATTCAAAACCTTTCACATTGAGTAACTTACTTGATCCATATCCTACTGAAACAGGTGGTTATGCGTACATTGTCACTCTCTCTCTCAAACACACACACACACACACACACACACACACACGCTATACGGATGTTTCTACTCCAAAGATTAGAAAGCTGAGCATTTTGATTACAGGAAGGAGGAATCTTTAACTGACTCCTATTATATACCAGACACTTTCAGCAGATGATCTCATGAATCCTCTCATTCCCATGAAGTAGGTAAGATTTGCCCATTGTAGAGATGAAACATACAGAAGCTCAGAGAGGTTAAAAACACTCTGGTTTGTTTATAATAGATGTTGATACCTATTATCATATGACCAAAAGGAGTGGAGCTGAGATTCAAACTCAAGTGTGTTGACTCTGAGACCTGTTTGGTTTGCTCTTCTGTGCTCAAAGGCCTGGAGCTGCAAGGCTGAGCTCCTCACAGGACTTTTGTCCTCTAACTCCTGGTACAGCGTTCTTTGCCTCCACCAAGCACCCAGTGCAGAGCGACTACCGCTTTCAGAAAATACTCCTTTATGTCTGTTTTCTTCTTTGTGTTCAGTAGAGACAGAGAACATCTCAAAGAATGCTATAAAGGTTTTGAGATCAGTAAATGAAAGGAAATTATATAGGCGGAATATACGATGTGTTGAATGGGGGTTCAGGAACCTTCTTAGGCTTAGAAATGGGAATATAGCAGAAAACTGCAGCCTTCTTTCAGCTCAATAGAAGAGCAACCCTGATTACTTTGCAAACACCATGGACGGAGAGTATAGAATCCATGAGTGTTAATATGGAATCATCCTTTTATTTCTCAACGCCAGGTCACCCTCTCTTTCGTACCCCACCCCACCAATCCTGCCCCCAGATGAAATTGTTGCACATTAAGACCCCCTTGGTCTCTGGATAGTTCAGGGATAGGCACTAGAGAGGAAAGGAATTTAGAAATTCCAATACAAACACAATACATAAAGATTAGTACATTTCAATAATTAATGAAATTAAATGCCTCTTTTAAAAAAACATTTTTCCTAGATTTCAAAAACAAATGAGGCATTTTTGAAAATAAAGATAGAACGTGATTGCTCCATGTTTATCAAATACTATTTAAAAATATCTAGTTGGTGTGTGTGTGAGAGAGAGAGAGAGAGAGACTAGGTACTGTAATTTTAATTGCTTGTAATCTAACTTGCCTTTTTGTTCCTTTTTTCTTCCTTTCTTTCTTTTCTTTTTTTGTATCAGTTAATCTGTTGGTTACATTTTCAGCTTTTCTTTGCTTCTGGTTTCATTTTCAGATGAAAAAATGCTAGGCACACAGTGCTGCTGTCTGGTTGCCATGGCGACCACAGCCTATTATCCTGCCTTGTCATTCATCAAGAAAGAATTACACTTGACAGAGGCAGAGGAAAATGCCTGCAGTCTGCAGCATAGGAGGAAAAAAGCTTTTCTTTTCTTCTATGTGTGTAAAAGGTCTTTAATGCCCATTTAGTTACGTTTTAGTTAGCATTATTTATTACTTGTAACCACAATAACTGATACCTGTAAAAATACATCCCCTCCCCCCAAAGTATTTAACTTGCAATTTGTCCGTTTGCCTTGCTTTCGCATTTCAGACCTATACCTAGTGTGGAGCCCCCACCCTCCACCACTGCAAACACTGCGTCCACTCCAGTAATAGAAACAGCCATACGATTACATTCTCCACTGAGAATGACCACTGTAAAGGTAGCTAAACAAGCCAGTTTTTCTTCCTAAAATGGTGTTTTATAATCAATAGTTCTGTTGTCCTTCTATTCTTAAAACTAATGAGTGCAATACATAATCAATGCATAATTGAATATCACCTTTGATTAAACTATTTCTCCAAGTATGCAAAGCCTATGAAATATGACATCAGTAAACCAATGTGAAACCACAGTGATCTTTCCATTAGATAATAAAATATAAAATCATGATTGCTTTTACCAAATTTGGATTCATCCCAAATCCATTGTTCTTCAAAGGCAGGAAAAGGTAATTACTTGTTAGTTGACTATTCCTCATCATGGCCATTTAAATTTACGCAAATTATTTCCAAAAACAAGTGATTTAATAACTTTTGTGTGTTTAAACACCTAGACTTTCATTTATTGCTTTTTGAAAGTTTGATAATTTCCCATCTCATTATTTAACTCTTAAAATATCTGTCTCCAGTAGACCATTGTAAACAACTTTGCTGATTGCTTTGCTTTGTGCTCCTTGAGTTGTTTGATTTTCTTGTTAAGATGGAGAATGTAGTTGTAAAATAGGCAGTATTTTAAGTTGAGATCTTCTGAGAGTGGTTTTTGAATATCTGTTTGATCTTTTGTCTCGGTGATCAGAGAAAAGATGGACAATAATAACACTTCATCTCGAGTTGTTAAAATACCAGCATTTAGCATAACTGATAATTGCTGCAATTAAGTCATGCTACCTTGAACATAAATGGGCAACTAGGATGAGGAGCAATGAACTTCTGAAAGTTCAAGTTCTATTCTGTCTGAAGACAATTTTCCTACTAGAGGTCAAACTTTAGCACACACGGAGACACAGAAGTCATATTCCTATATTGCAAGTGAAACAGAGAGACAGTTATCTGGTCAATTTTGGTACTGAGATGGTTCAGATTCTAACCTTCCCACCACTTCCCTAATTATCTTGGTAATTCTGGCAAGAGGAGGTTTGGGGGTGGAGAGGGATAATTCTAAAAGAATTAAATAATTATAGCTGTCAGGAAATCTGTCCTGGATTTTATATATTCCTACACTATAATTCAGAATCTCTTGGTTTTTATTGCATCTAAGATAAGTTCCATTAATGCATACCTCACAGCATCCTTTATATACCCTTGCCATATAAATATGTAGAAACCTTGGAATGTTTTTCTTTAATCTTGACATTTGGGAGAGCAAAAAGAAACAACAAAGAAGGAAAAAAGACATATTGAGTTTAGAATTGTGGCTATGTCATATTGGTTCTAAACTTTTACTTTAATATTGCAGCAACACCACTGTTCATTTCCTGTTAAACTTCAAGCCTACCTTTTGATTTTCAAATGTCCCTTAGGCTAATGTTTTCACTGAAGAATGAAATGAACAGGCAGAAACAATTAAGCGAGCAGATACAGTGAAAACGAACACCACACTGCACTTTCACAGAAATGGAAGTGTATGAAGGAATTCTGCTTGGAATTTGATCCTACAGCAGCAAAGCTTTTGCTTCTTGTCATTTTTCTTCTGCCCACCCCCAATGTACACCACTTCCCCTTTATGGGGGGGGGGCGGAGATCTAGGCACACAAAGGGACTGTTAAATACTCACAGGCATGGGAAATATTTTCTCTGCCTGTTACTAGTACAGGATAATCTCCAAGAAAGAAAATCCATCTAGATATTCTAAACTGCAAATGTCTCCCAAAGCCTGTTAAATGTTCACATATGTCTTTATAAAATTTGTAATATGGGTTGTTTATACAGTCCTGATTAAGAGCATGAACACCATTAAAAAGGATCAAGTCAGTTTAAAAGTGGAACGTTATAAAATCAGATAGAACTGTTACCTACCAAGAAAAGTGTGGATTTTTTTTAAACTTAATAATCTATGGTTCTTTATATAAAAAGAGGCATCAACTGCCAAAAGTGCATTGTTAAAGAATCTTCTAAGTTCCATCAGGAATTAACAAGGAAGTCATTAACTCTACCCCAAACAAAGCGGCCGTCACATGTTTATAGTATTTTTGTCCCTCTATGAAAGCAATATTGTCTTTTTTAGCACCACACTCAGAGATTTTACATGGCAAGAGCTTGGCATTTCTATTTTTGGATTTACTTTGTTCAAACAGTGTGCTGTAATACACAAGAGACTGGGTACAACTTAGCCAGGTAAAGGTGCTGAGAAAGAGACATCATTGCATCCATTCTGGAAGACTCTGTATTATTACTTGATATAAGGCCTGTATTTTGACAGATTCAAAATTGACTATGTCTGAATTCAAACTTTATTTCTAGAGACAGTATGCAATGTGGCAAATTGCCTTGTGAGACCGTCAGAATACAGAAACATAAAGTTTAAACTTGTGAATGCCCTCTGTAAGGAGAAACAACACCTCAGTAGTGAATCAGAAAGATGGAAGGCATCCATAAGGTTATACTGAGTGGAAGACATGGTTTTTGTTCTTTGTTGAATCCATCCCTTACTATTTTCCCAATAAAACACCCTCGTAAACGAGGGTCTTTGTATCTTCATTGTTGTTGTTATGGGAATTTTTTTTAATACCAGTATAATAGTCTTACTCTACAATAGTGAAGATTTGAAGACAGCTGCTAGTAAACATAAAACCAACCATATAATAGCATTACAATGGATTTTTTATTTGAGATTCCAGGATGGGGTAAATTTGTTACCTTAGCAAATGGCTGGTTACATGGGAAATTGACTTCCCATAATAAAGAACATTTCCTTGAAAAAGAAGGCAATTTATATCGGTTAAAACACCAAATACCAACACATTTCCTCTTTTTTGTTATTTATTTAAACAACCAAAAAACAAAACAAACAAAAACACACCTATGTGGTGTCTAGACCTGAGAACTCTCTAGTAAATCATCCTTCCAGGTGTTATAATACCAGTCCTGAAGCAATTTAAAATGCAACAACAAATTTTCAGCTGTCCATGGAAGATGGAAGTGGAATAGAATATTTTCTCAGTCTTATCTGCAGTTACCTGTCCCTAGCATCACTGAACTAAGCAAATTGAGATCACTCGATCATCTTGCTTGTCTTCGCGACAAAAAAAGATAAATCTAAAATATTGTGGATGTATTTACATATCTGCCAGCACAGTATCATTTTTCAGATTATAGTGCTATATTTGTTAAATGTCAAAATGACTTTGCAGAAAGAAAAAAATAGACAGTGGTGGCAGTAGGGAAAGTGCAATTAAAAATATGAGAAAAATCCCTTGAGTTGGATGTCACTCAACCTCAAAACTAGTCACCGCTACAATTTGGGATTCTCTTTTACTGGAAGTCCAGAGGAGCCCCCCAAAAGATCCTCTCCAAACCTGCGACTATGACCTTATTTGCAGAAAGGGTCTTTGCAAATGTAACTAAGCTAATGATCCGGAGAGGAGATCATCCTAGAAAAGAGTGGGCCCTAAGTCCAAAGAAAAGATTCCTTGGAAGAGAAAAGAAGGAGAGAAGACACACAGAGACATGCAGAAGGGGAAGACTGCACCTATGAAGATTGAGCAGAGAGTGGAGTGACGAGCCCACGAGCCAAGGAATGCCAAGGATTGCCACAGCCACCAAAAGCCAAGAGAGACACACAGAACGTATCAGAGCCTCCAGAGTGAACCAACCCTGTCAATGCTTTGATTTCAGACTTCTGGCTCCAGCACAGGGAGAGAATATATCTCTGCTGTTTTAAGCCACTCAGTTTGTGGTAATTTGTTACAATAGCCCTAGGAAACTAAGACAGAGTCATTCAACAGTCAAAGCAAAAAACAGGGCACATTAGCACACGTAGCACAAGGGAAGAAAGAATGGCTGAGCTGTTGGGAGGTCAGGTGTGCAGCTCACCCCATAGGCAACCAGAACTCAGGGTCCAAACTCTTCTAGAACGCTCCTCCTGTCCTCTCTGCTTCACTGTCTCTCGTTGAAAACTGGCTTTTTTCACTTGGCAGGAAACATTGACCTGACATCTTCCGAGTTTTCTATTGTATGACTTCAGTCATCTCAGATAAACTAACTCTCTTTCATATTTCCAAATCCTCCTGTTCTAATGTGGGTCATGCCTATCCCTGAGCTAATCAACAGAGGCTAGGTGGCCAAGATCTTGTGTTTAATAAAATACGGCGGCTCCTCAGGAAACGGCGTGAATGGGTGGGGGTCTGCCTCACATGGGATCTTTGCTGTCTGTGATGTGATAGCCGTTTTGCTTAAGGACAACAGTGTGGCATTTGCAAAGACAGCATTCTGTGGACAAGACGTGCAAGTGAGTCTGAGCTATGCCATTTACCGGAGGTGTGACGTTAGCAAGTCACTTGACCTTTCTGGAGCTTTCTTATCTTCTTGTGAAAAATGAGGATAGATTCATTGTTTGACAAGCATCCTACATCTAGAAGAATCTCAATAACGTTCGTTAAGCATTGTTAGAGAAGTATAGAACTTGAATGGACCTTAAAGACAGACCAGGTCAATCACTTCGTTTTTGCAGATGGGATTTCAGAATTTAAGTTGATGAGAAAACGAGGGCAAGAATTTAGGTTACTTAACTACCAGATTAGTGCTCTTTGTTATTTTACAGGGTCTGTCTCTGTCCCTGTGGATATAAAATAAGGTTTCATCTGAAAAATGTTATTCAACTAAGGAAAAAGCACCTCTCCTGGAACAGACAATGATATGAAGCTTTAGATTAGATAGTAACACGGGGGTAAAGATGTCAAAAAAGAAGGACCAAAGAATTGGGGCGGCAGTTAAGTAAGATGTGAGGGACGCAGACAAGTGCCTGCAAAATTTTACTTGCTTTTCTCCAATAGAATGTAATTATTTCGAGACGGCGTTCAGAAAGGAGACAAGTATGCCACGGGAGGATCAGAGCCTCTAATTTTTAAGCCATGTCGTTCCTATCCCTTTAGCTTGTGTTTATTTTCCTTTTGCCATCCCTTATATAGTGAAAACATTTTGAAAGAGTTTTACAAAGAGAAAATCAAGAGAAAGGTTTTGCCTTCTTTGAGTCAAACAAGAGCAACTCCCAATATGTCTAGTGACTGCAGTTCAGCTCATTTTTTAAGCTTAGAACAACTTGATGCTGGATACCTATGTTTTAAAGTTCTTATAAAATCAACTTTCCTTTCAAATAACCCTCCTTCCTCCACCTCACTATAACTCACAAGCTGCAATCCTTCTGATGGCCACTTCCAGACAAGCAAACTTCAGGTCTTTTTCAAGGTAAAGTGCCATATTTATTGTAGCATTTATGAACTTCTTAATCACCTAACATGCGTAAAACTGCACTACTGTTTTTATTAGGCTCCTACCTATTTTTATATGTCACTGATGAAGTGTTTGTGTGCTTTTGCTCCGTCCCATATTTTGCATAAACCTTGTGATGCGATGTTTATTGCATGCTTTTGCATGGCAATGGTGAGGTGGGGGAAAGAGGTTTATCTGAAATGAGACAGAAAGATGTAACACCTGGTAAGGGTGGTGTGGCTCATAACACACAGGGTGAACCGAGCAGCTAGTAGATGTCTGAGGTGTGTTGGTGTGTTCCATCATCTATTTGTTAATCTTTACACCAATGCCACACTCTCTTAATTTCTACAGTATTTTGTTATATTCTAAATGGTACTTTTATAGTTGCATTTTTTGATTTTTGATTGCATATATGTAGGAAAGTAATTGACTTACGTATATAGACGTATTCTGTGCTAACACTAAATTCACTTATTAGCTTTAGTAGGTTTGTTGGTAGATTCCTTAGAATTTTCTATATATGGCATCTACAGTTAAAGACAGTTTTGCTCCCCCACCCACCCTCTTTATGCATTTTATTTCTTTATATTGTCGTCTCGCACTGGCTAGGTCACCTCCAGTACAATGATGAATAAGAGTGGTAAGAGGGGACATTCTTGCTTTGTTTTCTATCCAAGGGGAAAGCATTCAGTATTTTACAATTAAATATAATGTTACCTGTATTTTTATTTTTTTTAAAGAAATGGTCTTTATCAGGTTGAGGAAGTTTCTTTCCATTTCTAATTTTTTGATAGTTATTACTATTATTATTACTGCTATTATCGTAACTAGGTGTTGAATTTAGTCAATTGCTTTTTCTTCAACTAATAAGATAATTAAATAATTTTTATTTACTTTATCTGTCAATGTGTTGAATTACATTGATTTTATTTTGAATTTTAAAACAATTTTGCATTTCTGGGATAACCCTACTAGATTATAATGTTTAGGCTCTTTGCGTATTGCTGCGTTTGGGTGTATAATATTTTCTTAAATATGACTGTATTTTTATTAATGAAAGTTATTAATCTATAATTTTTTTACGATGTGTTTGAATGTTTTGATATCAAGATAACACTGGCCTCATAAAATGAATTATGAAGTGTTCTCTTCTTTTATATCTTTGAAAGAATTTACATACAATTATCATTGTTTCTTTCTTAATGGTTTGATAGACTTAGTTAGTAAAGCCATGTGAGTTTGTAGTTTTCTTTCTGAAAAGGTTTTAAAACTAAGAATCAATTTATTAATAGATATAAAGCTATTCTTATTTTTATTTCTTCTGGTGTTAGCTTTAATAATTTATAATTTTCAAGGAATTTGTTCTTTTTCTGTAAATTGTCAAATTTTTACTCATAAAGTTGATGATATTAACTTATCAAGTTTCAAGTTCAAATACCTTTCCTTTCATTTGTAATATCGATAATTTGTATTTTCTCTTTTTTCTTGATTAGCATAGCTGGAAAGGTCATCGATTTTATTAATCTTTTTAAAGAACTAATTTGTGTTTTTATTATGTTCTATTATTGCCAGTTTTCTATTTAATGAGTTTCTACTGCTGTTATTTCATTTCTTATTCTTACTTTGAGTTGATTTGTTCTGATATTTCTAGTTCCTTAAGGTGGAATCTTAGATGATTACTTTAAAAACATTTTTATTTTCTGATGTAATTATCTAAAACTTAAGCTTCTTTTGAAACACTGCCTTAACGTCATCTTTCAAATTTTGATATGTCATGCTTTTATTTCCATTTAGTTCAAAATATCTTCTAATTTCCTTTTAATTTTGTGTTTGACCTGTGATTTAGTAAATACTTTAATTAATTCCCAAATAGTAAAGGGTTTTTCAAATGCCTTTATGCTATTGATTTCTAGTTTAATCCTGTTGTGGTCAGAGAATATACTCTAAAAGATTCAAATTTTTAAAAATATATTGAGATTTGTCTTATGACCTAGCATAGGGTTTATCTTGTGAATGTTTCATGGTCACTTGAAAAGAAAGGATTTTTTCATTGTTGGAGGGAGTGTTTTATAAATATAATTAGGTTGTGTTGGTTATAGGATGATTCCAATCTTCTATATGCTTCTCGATTGTATGTCTAATTAGTCTATCAACTGAGATAAGAGTGTTGAAATCTCCAACTCTAATTGTGAATTTGTCCATTTCTCCCTCTTGTTGTATCTAGCCATGCTTTATGGATTGTAACGCTCTGTTATTAGATGTATATCCCTTTGTGATTATTGTGGCTTCTTTATGATTCAACTCTTTTATCATTATGAAGTATCCCTCTTTATTTCTGGTAAAACTACTTTTCCCAGAGTCTACTTCGTCTAATGTTAACATAGCCACTCCACCATTCTTACGATTAGTGTTTTCATAGTAATCTTTTTTTCTCCTCATTTTTGTTTTTAAGCTAATGCAGGTTTGCATTATATGTGAGTCTCTTGTAAACAGCACGTATTGGGTGATGCTTTTTTTTTTTTTTTTTTTGGAGACAGGATCTCTCTGTCACCCAGGCTAGAGTGCAGTGGTATAATCATAGCACTCTGCAACCTCAAACTCCTGGGCTCAATCAATCTTCCTGACTCAGCCTCCCAAGTAGCTGAGGCATGCATCACTATACCCAGCTAATTTTTTTCAGGTTGGTCTCAAACTCCTAGGCTCAAGCAATCCTCCTGCCTCAGCCTCCTAAAGTGCTAGGACTGTAGACATGAGCCACCGCACCCAACCTGGGTGATGCTTTTTAATAAGATCTGACAGTTTTACCTTTTAATGGAATATTTAATCTATTTACATTTAATGTGTTTATTAAAATTGTTGGATTTAAGACTTTCATATTGCTGTTTGTTTTTTCCCATATGGATTTTGTTCCTTTTGTCCTCTTTTCTGATTAATTTTATATTGAGTACATTTCACTATTCCATTTCACATGTTCTATTGGTTTATTATATATACCCCGCTTTATTTATTTTTTAATTGTTGTTATAAGACTTAGAATATGGATCCTTAACTTATCATAGTCTGCCTGGAATTAATATTAGCCCATTGCATATAAAACACAAGGAACTTAAAAATTTCCTCTCCTGTTCTTTTCTATGGTTGTCATACATTTAACTGCTACATGTTACAAAGACCATCATTCACGGATATTATTTTTTTGTTTAAATAATGAATTATCTTGTAAAGAAATTAAAAGACAAAAACATATTTTATATTTACCCACATAGTTGCTATTCCAAGTGCTTTTTATTCCTTTACATAGATCTGAATTTCCTTCTGAAATCATTTTCCTTCAACCCAAAAAGCTTTCTTTAACATTTCTCATAGCGCAGGCCAGCTGGTGACAAATTTTCAGCTTTACTTTTTAGTCAAAAAATGTAATATTATTTAATCTTCATATTCGACGTATATTTTATACTGGATATGGACTCTATGTTGACTGTTTTACATTTTCATTCTATTGTCTTTTGGCTTGCATTGTTTTTAATGAGAAGTCAACAGTTTTTCTTACGATTGTTTCCCTGTATGTAATGTGTCTATTTTCTCTGGCTTCTTTTAAGATTTTTCTTATTATTATTGATTTTCAGCTATTGAGTGATGATGTGGTTTTCTATGGATTTATCCTCCTTGGGATTTCTTAAACTTTTTGGATCTCTGGGTTTATAGCTTTTCTCGAATTTAGAAAACATTCAACCATTATTGCTTCAGAAATTTTTCTGCTCCCCTCCTCTCTCCCTTCTTTCTGGCACTCTAATTCCATACATGTAATTGGATGTTGTCACAGGTCACTGAGGCTCAATTTTTTCAGCCACTTTTGTGTTCCAGTTTGGATAATTTTTATTTTCTGTATTCAAATTCTCTGATCTTTTACTGTTAAGCTCATCAAGGGAAATTCTCATTTCATATATGTAGTTTTTTATATTGGGGAAAGTTCTAGAATTTCTTTTTGATCCTTTTATGCTTATTTATTAAATTTCCATTTTCTGTTGTGTTTCTCTACTTATTAACTCACTTTTTCTGTATTTTGCTTTAAATCTTGAACATATTTATAAGAGCTGGTTTAAAGTCATTGTCTCTTAATTCCACTATCTCTATCATTTCTGAGTTTCTGCTTCTATTGACTGAGTTTTCTTCCAGTTATGGTCTTTGCATGTCATGTAATTTCTGATTTGATTCTGAACATCATAGATCCTATGTTGAGTATCTGGCTTTTATTGTCTTCCTTAATGGAATGTTGAGTCCTCCCGACCCCCGGAAGGCAGTTAAATCAAGGCAGATTCCTTTGAGTCTTGTTTTTTTGTTTTTTGTTTTTTTTGTTTTTGTTTTTTTTGTTTTGAGACAGAGTCTTGCTCTGTTGCCTGGGCTAGAGTGTCGTGGCATCGGACTAGCTCACAGCAACCTCAAACTCCTGGGCTCAAGCAATCCTCCTGCCTCAGCCTCCCAGGGTGCTAGGATTACAGGTGTGGGCCACCACACCCAGCCTGAGTCTTGTTTTTAAATTTTGTTAGGGCAGGTCTAGAGCAACCTTTTGCTCTAGAAATAAATTTACCCTCTCTTAAGAGGGCATGGCCTTTCTGGGTTCTCTACTAAGTACTGTGGGTGCTTAAAGAGGTCTCTACCCTCTAGTTGGTGGGAACTTGAATGTCTCTCAGCCTTGTGCAAGCTCTAGTACTTGTTCTACTTACGGCTCCTCAGTAGTTTTTCTTTCTCCTCAGTAGTTGTCTCTGCTCAGCAGTTGTTCTGCACTGGATTTCATGTTTTCCTGCCCTGCATATGTAAAGCTATGCTTTTAGTCAAACACTCAAGGGCCCCCAATATATATTTCTGAAGCTCCTCTATGTAGCTTCTTTTTATCTGATACCCTTACTCATAAATTCTAGCCAATACGGAAGCTCCAAACTCTGTTATCTTTCTCTTTACCCAAAAAAGACGACTGTGCCCTGGGTTCCCTCTCCCTGCACTATAGTTCAGAAAGTGCCTCCAAACAGAAAGCCAGTGGAGATTATGGAGCTAACCTCATTTAGTTTCTTTTCCACAGTAATTACTATTCTGTATTGCCTCAACATCTTAAAATGGTTATTTAATATATTTTGTCCAGTTTTATAGTTATTTATGACAGGAAGGTTAGTCCTGTACCAGTTACTCAGTCATCACTCGTAAGTATTTTAATACTAAACCATTTTGGTTGCCAAGTTCTTTGAAGAAGAGTTCTGAATTCTTATTTTTGTAACAAGAGATCCTACCTTAGTGATTGTACTCTAATACTTTTTTTGTATATATTTAAGTTAGTTTGAAAGTAAGTGTATGAATATACGTGTGTATGTAGAACATAATGGTATTTCAGTAATCACAAGAAGTAAAAATCATTTAGTTTTATGCATGCAACCTCCTTATCAATTTTATTTTTCATATCAATTTTGTTAGTTTGGATCTTAGTTCTGTGAGAACTATAGCTGTGAGAACCAGAATTAAAGCATTTTTTTTCTATTTTCTTCAATATTAAACTATATTTCTTTTCAGAATGTTTTCACCTAAGATAGAAAAATTCTGTTGATGAGAAGGCTAATTAAAGACAATTATACACTAACAGACTTGACAGACTTTACATGAACTTCAATGTAAAAGTGGGTTTGTTCTTTGTATTAATATGGTTTATTCAGAAAGAACATTGTTCACAGTATTTGTGTGACACCAGACGGAGCGTTCAGGTCAATGGAACAAAAATGGATCTATATGATTCACACGTATTTCTACTGTTTGGATAGTAAAAATTGATGTGCGTAAACTTGTAAACAACTGGAACCAAAAATGTGTCCTTTCTTTTAAACCATATATTATCTGGTACTTTTTTGAAGCTGATTTCTGTGATACAGACATGCTTAGCAGTTCGTCCTAAGAGTTTTCTAGTGTGGATTATACTTACGCCTTGTAAATGTTGCGTTCCTAGTAATACCGCAGTAGACATGGTCAAAACTGAGGTGGCAAATATGTAGACATCTTTGATCATATTAATATGAACATTTATTGGGTGTTATTAATTTATCTAGTCATTCAACAAATGCATTTTGAGTACCTGGTACTATGTTAGGTGCTGGAAAAACAATGGCGAACTCTTCTTTCAGAATGTCTAAATTTTAATATGTCTTTTGGAGAAAACCTATGTCTTCTCAAGATGTGAATATAAATAACTATTTTCACTATCTGCACACTGTACAAACCAAGAATTTGAGAACTCATCTTTCCAACCTCCCATTTCAGGAACATGAAAACTGTCACTCATCCCATTTAAAAAAATCACTTGGCCAATGAGAATTTTCTTTTTTCAAAAAGTGAAATTGCATTAGCAGTAGTCATTACTGCATCTTATACCTGCTAACCTTAAAATCATCTCAGATACAAGTAAATACCATGGGTTGGTTTTTGTAAACTTTTTTTAAAAAAGTTTTTTAAGTCATAATGTCCTTGACCTAAGTAATAGGTGAAGGAATTTGCTACTTAGGAATCTTTTTTCCTTTTTTTCTTAATGCTACATGGAATCAATCTCAGTTTTTACATAGCTTCTAAGAATCGTTTTTAAGAGATAAGTTAATTTTCCAATGTAGTTAATAATGTATCACATCACATACAATTGAAGATCCCTCTAAGAGATAGACGACAGACAGTGTAGATCTCTCATCAGATGCATCTGTTAATTAGTTAATGTTTGTAAGGCATTTTAAAAATTAAAGAAAAAAGATAATTAGTATTCCTCAGCATTGAGCCTCTTGCTTCATGGAGACTGGAAGTATAATACATTGACTCATAGTCATAGATCTCATTGCAAGCTTGTCTGAGAAGCAAATGCTGATCAATTTCTGTGATTCTCATCTAAAAATGCATAAAGTCCAAGCCATACTCTGGAGATTAACTGATTTTATCAATAGCAAATGTCCTCCTTTACCTGCGATTAGTGAGGATTCAGACCTGGTCAGTCTGCTTTTATTAATATATCTGTCCTTTCCGGAGATGGCATATTATCAAAAAATACAGATGTGTCTTTAGTATTTAACACTTTTTTATAAGAAATTGCATTCAGACCTTTAAAATACAACTATTGATGTATTAAATATAACAACTATAGATGTAATATGCATTACATATTCTTTCCTTTTTCCTGAAATAAGTCACCGATATCTGAGGATGTGTGTATATAATAATTATCAATAGACGCATATACACACAAATACAAATCTATGCATTTTTAATTTTTAAAAAATATTTGTTTGCCCACGAAGCTTCAAATATCCAGGCTATGTCATATCAACATGAAAGAAATTCAACTGATTGGAAAGTAAAAGTTTTTTTAGTAGTCAATTTCATTTACGTGATTTCATTTCACTGACTTTTTTCATGGAATTGACTGATTGTTTTAACATCATATAGACATTTTGAAGAAATGTGTTTGCTTGTAATTGTTAAATAATTAACTTTGTATGTAACATATGTTAATTTTATAGTTTAAGAAATCCTGGATTCTTGAAAGACAACCTGTTATTTACCCAGCTCCAGCATAAGGACTTTATTTGAAATCAGCTAAGGCAAAATGATACCACCACAGGTCTTTAGTCTTAAAAGGACAGCTGACAGCAGAATTATTTCAGTTTAGTGTAAGGCCAAGAGTTTCTCAGAGACCCAGAGGGCTCCATAGAGACTTCTAGTAGGTAAAGTCTACTTAGAAATTGAAAAATAAAAATAATAGAGGGGAAAATTTATTTAATGAGTATTTTTTTCAGAATAATAGAGAAAAATAAAGCTATTAATAGTTTCTATGAATCCAAAGGAAGGAACAGGACAAAAGCATGCTAACACAGAATTTTGTTTAAAAACACAAGAAAGGTACACTTTATGTGATTAATTCATGTTTCCTTTCCTTTGTGCTATATTTTGGTGGTTTTTTAAAAAATGAACATATGTTGGTAAAATGCTTTAATTTAAAAATAATTATTACATATTATAAATGATCTAATAACTTATTTATTAGTTAATACCTTCAGTTCACTTGGAAGCTATGAACAAGAAGAAGTAAGCTTGTAAAGGGTCTTTTCATTTTAATCCTCAACCTGTGATGAATGTGGTTCAAGCATACTCAGCATTTTTTTATTTAACCACTATCATAGACATAGTATCTTTAAACAATAGTTTTTAATTAATTTTTATCCTTTTATTTTTATGAGTTTTCTGATAGTGTTAAAAAATGTAACTATCATCATCAGTATGTGTGGCTCTTCATGTATGATGTAGGGTGACCAGTCGTCTGAATTTGCCTGGGCCTGAGAAGTTTGAGATTTGTAGTGTTAAAACTGGGAGAGTCCCAGGCAAATCAGGATAGGCCCTGCTCACCCTCAATGAAGAACACTGACTTCAGTGGCTGCTATAAGTACAACTAATACTTACTGAGAACTTAAATGTCAGGCATGGTGCTAAGCACTGAACTTTGGCTCCTGCATTTAATCCTCATGACAGTTCTTTCAGGTAGGTATTAAATGTCATCTCATTTTGTAGATGAGGAAACTGAGGCTTAGTCAGTTGATGCAAAGCGCAGGTTTAACTAACATAGGCACATTGAACATACCAGAATATATGCTCCTCTAAACCATTTTTTCTTCTTAGGTATCAGGCTCTTATAGTATGACTTGTACAATATCGTTTTATAGTAGGCTTGATGCACAAGTGAATAAAAAGGTAGACTTTTAAGAGAATTGTTCCAGTTTATAGGGCGATTATTTATTGGAACAATATACCTTAAATCCAGTGGAATTGGCTCTATTCTTGTAGTAGTAAGATAAACAAAAGTGAAGTCAACTAGTTGTTTTTAAGACCTTGAGGTCAATTCACCTTGGTGTAGAAGAGTAGGAACCAATGCTAACGTTCACTTTGAATGCAAGAGAAAGACAAAACCTAAGCCATACATTTTACCATGTTCACGGTGCTTCACTTTTTTGGGGGGCTATGAAAGAAGACTTAATTTAGGTGAGACATGGAGGCAAGGGGAGGATTTGGAGTGCGATGTGAGAAAGGAGTGAAAGTCTGAATGGCAGGAGGCAGCTGACACACCTGCACAGGCTGGAGCCAGGGGAGTGGAAGCAGCAGATGCTCCTCACTGCCTTGCAGGCCCGGCAGTCTGAATGCTGTGGTCTGGCTCCCCTCACCTGCCCATAAGTCTTAGCAGAGTCTGATGCTTGAGCACAATGTCTAAAAGTGTTGTGGCTAGTGTCATGGGGTTACATGTAAACCCCGTTTAAATGCTTAATTGGGTAGCATGGCTGACAAGAAAAGAAAGTTTTAAGACCCATTACAGGGGACAGGGTTTTTCACCCTCAAGCCTGAGAGGGAGCCTGACCCACAGCCTCCTGGATGGGGATGTACAGTGCTCTGTGCCATGGCTGTCAGATAAGTATAAGAGCAAAGAAATGTACCCATTAGAACACAAGGATGGATTATCTGTCTCCTCTATTCCTTCAAGCCAATCTGAAGCCCAAATAACTCAAATTCAGATTGCCAATACTTTCCAGATGAACTACAAAAAAGAAGAAAAGAATGAATGGGTAAACAAAATGTGGCACATGCATACAATGGAGTATCATTTAGCCTTTAAAAGGAAGGAAATTCTGACACATGCTACAAGATGGATGAACATTGAGGACACCATACTAAGTGAAATAAGCTAGTCACAAAAAAGACAGATGTTGTATGATTCCACTTACATGAGTATACTTACAGTGGTCAAATTCATAGGGACAGAAAGTAGAAGGGTGGTTTCCAGGGGCTGGGGAAGCGGGGAAGGGGGAGTTATTGTTTAACGGGGACTGAGTTTCAGTTTTGCAAGATGAAAAGAGTTCTGGAGAAGGATGGTGGTGATGGTAGCACAATGATGAGAATGTACTTAATGCCACTGAACCATACACTTAAAAATGGTTAAGATGGTAAATTTTATGTTACATGCATTTTACCACAATTTTTACAAAAGGAATTAAAGAACCCTTAGGTTCTTTTGGGCATGCACAATTTTTAGCACCATCTAAAAAGCTCCTGTATTTTTGTCTGTGTCCTGCTAACAGCTCTAACTAAGCAGTTAAACAAGCCCCTGACTTGCCCGTGCTTTGGGTTTCTCATCTGTAAAATGGGAAGAAAATCCTTGTTATTATGCAAGTGCTTCTTCTGAGGTATAATTGGACTTTCTCTTGAAGGTCAACTGAGTAAGACCCATCTTTTCTCTTCTTTATCTGCTGCCCCCTTCCCAAAAAATAAAGAAGGAAAATTTAATCACAAAGCCAGACCATGACACAAGAAGTGCCGCTACGATAAAGACTTTCCCTGCAGGTCTTAGGGACCATGGAAAGGGACTTCAGGGCTGGCTGGATGTTGTCAGAAAACGACGCTAAGGCTCATGACACACATGCCTACCAATGATCAGGACGTCTTACTAAGTGGCTTTTACTCCCTGTGGAAAGGCCTGGGAAAGATGTGATTCCCCCAGAACTACTGACTTCACTTCTCAGATCTTTTTACTAAATCTCATGTATGGTAAAATTTTTGAACCATCATCCCAAACTGTCTAGTTATTTGAGAATCAATCACTGAGGCAACTAGGGGAGGCACGAAGGCAGAGTAGGTAAGAGCTCTGAAGCCAGGAAGACCTTGTTTTGAAACCCTGCTTTGCCATTCACCAGCTGTGAGTCCTTGGCCATGTTAACGAATCTTTAAACCTTACTGTTCTCATCTGTGCAATGGAGATATTCACAATAATTATCTTCCAGGAGAGGTTGTGAGGATGGTATCACGGATGCCTAGTGCACTTGGTTTGTAGAAAGTGTTCAATACATGTTAACAGTTATTAATTAAGATTATCTTTAGAGTAGGAAAAGGTGGACAGGGAAGATTTTTACCAATGGCACCAGATTCCACATAAAAATATTCCTCTTGTTGGTGGGAATGTAAATTAGTACAGCCATTATGGAAAACAGTATGGAGCATCCTCAAAAAATTAAAAATAGAACTACCATATGATGCAGCAATCTTACTTCTGGGTATATATCGAAAGGAAATGAATCAGTGTGTCAAAGAGATATTTACACTTCCATGTTCGCTGCAGCATCATTCACAATAGCCAAAGGACAGAATCAGCCTAACAGTCTCACAGTGGATGAATGGATAAAGAACATGTGGTATATATACACAGTGAAATACTATTCAGCCTTAAAAAAGAAGGAAATCCTGTCATTTATGCCAACATGGATGAGCCAGGAGGACATTATGCTAAGTAAAATAAGCCAGGCACAAAAAGACAAATACTGCATGATCTCACTTATGTACGAAACCTAAAGAAGAACTCATAGAAACAGAGAATAGAACAGCAGTTACCAGGGGCTGGGGTGGAGGGTGTTAAAAAAACCTTCCTCTGTATCTATGATCTAGACTTCTTTTTATTAATGATCCTTAAACACATATGGAATCACCCACTGTATTTTTGGTCTGTCTCTCCAGCTCCCTAAAATACTGTTTTATTCCTTAATTCTTCCCTCATCTTTAAAAAGAACTCTTTGTGTTCTCTTCTCTTTACCTCTTAAAAAATGTCATTAAAAGTTGCGATGAATCACAGCAGTAGGGCTTGAGGATTTGTCAACATAAAAATTCCAAATATAATTCAGCCCTGGATGATGTTGTTTGTGAATTATTCATACAATCTGATGAGGAACTTGAGAGCATTTGTAGTCAAATAACAACTTTTCTCCAAATGACACACAGCACATCTGAAACGGATCACAGTGATCTCACTTGCCAGATGAGAGATCGAGGCCTAGGAATGCAGAAAGACTGAACTGACGTTGACCAAGAACTATTAGAATCAAACGTCAGAATGTTTCTACGGGGTTCAAGACCAAGTAGTAAATCCCCACCCACCTCCTTTCCTACCCCTATTTCCTGTAGGATAGATTGCTTTATTTTTAAGATAAACACACAGGTGACAACCCACTATATAAGGGCATGTGGTTAACCCAGATGCTAACATCCTCAAGCTCAGCTACAGCAATGACAATAGAAAACAAAATGTGATCTCAAGCCTAATCTGCACTTCTTAACCCGGCATACAAGGTCCTTCAAGAACGAGCCCCAGCCTGGTTTGCCGGCCTTGGCTTGTCCACAAAATCCCCAACTGGAAACTGAAACCCTCAGTAGTATTTACGCCAAACTCTCTCCAAACTCCCAGAATCTCTACCACTCTTCTCCTCCTGCCTTACTTCTTCCTACCCTCAGTCTTTGACCTGAGCATCAATACTTCTGGGAATATTTTCCAGCTTTCCTCCACCCCTCTTTGGGGTTAGATTCCCTTCCTCTGTGTTCCCAGAGTATCCTGCACGTACTCCTGTGATAGCATCTCACGCTGTATTAACATTACCTCCTCCCTTGTCTCCCTTCCACATCAGACCATGAGCCCCTTTAGAGGGAGAACTGTAGCTTGAGTGCCTGGAGCATCCCAGGTCTTCAACAAATGCTTGTTAAGTGAATCAGTATTGTTTCAAGCTCTCCAAAGGAACACAATGCTTGATTTCTTTTTCTTGCACTAAGAGGGAACTATTTTTCCCCTTGCCTGTAGTAAGGATATGGTCCAGCAAATTTGTTATATGGAATCAGTACCACTTACTTAAATTAAAAAAAAAAATCATAGATTGATGGTCTTGAAAGGATGTTCAGAGGTCATTTTTTTCCACGCTTATCAGCACCAGTGTGAACTTTCTGGAAATCTGAAAAGATTTTAGTAATTAAAAGCCACGAAAGGTAGTAGTCAGTGTTAGAAATAAGGACATGGTAACCGTAAATGGGCTCAAATGGCATGTTCAGATAAGTTTGGTTTTCAAGAATGAAGAACAAAGTTTCCAACTTGTTACCCCTTCATGTTGAGACATGCGAGTGCATAGAGAGTAATGTAATTCATATGCCTATAATTCATTTGCTCTTCATTCATCAAACTGCTCATTTTCGTGAATGCGCTTGATGCCTGTTTAAGCTTCCTTTTTTTTGACAATGAAGTTTGTTTTTTGGGAGATAACTCATGCCCTAAAATTTAGGGACTTACAGGGAAATTCTAAACCAGTCAAGTCAGAAACTTGTAAGCTGGCCCCAAAACTTTTTTCCAGCACAGGTTAATAGTCGGGGCGGGGGTGGGGGTTAGGGAAAGTCAGAGCGCTGTAGATGAAATGGGTCACTGGCTAATTGACTGCATTTCCCAAGAGATCAGTGATCAACTCCAGAACTGTGAAGCTTTTCTCAATTTGCTGTACAGTCTTGACTGGCTTCAGATTTACGTCATGAGGCTAAAATGTGTAAAAGTGGCCAAAGGCCTTTGGAAAGAAAAATATTCAACTAAAATAGTGGTTATTTTGAAAAGCAGTGAGAATGGATCAGTTTAAATCAGGAATAGCATTATTACTTTTGTAAAAACCCTATGCTAAACTTTTTATTTCCTTGTCTAATTTTTTTTATTGTGGTAAAATTTACATAACATAAAATTTGTCGTCTTAAGTATTTTTAAATGTACAGTTCAGTGGTGTTAAATACGTTCATAATGTTGTGCAACCATCACCACCATCCATCTCTGTAACTCTTTTCAATGCTAACCTTTTCATGCTCTGAAATTACCTTCCACAAGGAAGGGCTGAGTCAGTCTTTCTTGTTACTTCTCTATATGATACAGTTCAAGATCAAGAGTGCTAAAATCAAATCTTTGAATGACAGCATCAATCAGAAGTTGCTGTCAGATTACTAGCCATGACTAACGTTTTACAAAAAAACTCAAATCATTTTTCCCTTTGCTCTCACACAGCAATTGTCAACACAGAAGACTTCTGTGACCATATGTGAGGGCTTTTTTTTTTTACACACCAAGCAGCAGATACCAGCTGGGTGTCCCCTAATTCAATTCCAGTACTGTCTACCTGGAGATGGTCTCAGATCCCACAGGGTGAGGCTCAGTCTCCAAGGCTACCCCTACCTTCAGATACCCGTGGCAAGTCCAGGCCCATGGAACTTCTGACGAGTGGCTATAAATCAGGCTTCCCATGACCCCCTCTTTGGGTTTGACTAATTTCCTGCAGCAGCTCACAGAACTCAGGGAAACACATTTACGAGTTTATTATAAAGGATATTACAAAGGAGACAGATGAAGAGATGTGTAGGGTGAGGCATGGGAGGAGGGGCAGGGAGCTTCCATGCCCTCCTTGGGTGCACCATCTTCCAGGAACCACCACGTGTTCAACTCTCCGAAAGCTCTTTGAATCCAGTCCTTTTGAGTTTTTATGGAGGTTTCATTACATAGGCATGATTGACAACCATGAAGAAATGTGATTGGATAAAAAGAGTATGATCTCATACTAACAGACGGAGTGGGGAAAGCCAGCAAGACCTGTCTGTTCAGATTCTTCTTGGCCTTTCTGTGCAGCATCCTTTCCTGTGGGGTACGGGGCAGGACCCTCCCTGGAACGAGGGTCTTAGGACCCACAGTCAGATCAGAGTCCTGCCTTGGACAGATGAAAGGAGGGCAGGAGAAGGTCAGGGAGGGAGATTCTGCTTCCTGAGGCCTGATCCTGAGGCCTCTAAAGTGCCCCAACATTATAAAAAGGGCTATGGGAGTTATAAGCCAGGAACTGTGGATGGAAAACTATCAATCCATTTATTTCTCTATCCGTTTATCTATCTATATGTATATATATGTGTATCATAATATCACAACTAAAAATAACAAACCCAAACCAACCAGATATCAGGATCTAGTAAGGTTTACTTTTACCTTAAAGTGAACATGCCATCTAGCACTGAGGTCTGATTCACAGGGTTCGCTGAGTCAGGAGCAGCAGAGGTCAGACTCACGCTGAGAAGATGTCTTAGTCTGTTTGGGCTGCAATAACAAAAGACCTGAGACCGGGTAATTTATAAAGAACAGAAATTTATTTCTCACAGTTCTGGAGGCTGGGAATTCCAAGATCAGGTGCCACAGGCTTGCTGTCTGGTGAGATCCTGGTCTTTGCTTCTGAGATGGTGCCTTGACTAGCTGCATCCTCCAGAGAGGATGAATGCTGTGTCTCCTCTGGTAGAAGGGACAGAAAGGCAAAAAGGGCCTAGCTAATTTCCACCAGCCCTTGTATAAGGTTGCTAATCCCATTCACGAGCCTAATTACTTCCCAAAGACCCCACCTCTTAATACTATCACTTTAGGGTTTAAGTTACAACACATGAATTTTGGAGTGGCACAAACATTGAACCATAACGGTAAAGAAAGCCCCACAGTTCATAATCTTGGGCTGAACCAAAGGAAAATCAGTAGATTAAGATGAGTTTGAATTATTAATACAATGTAGGATCTCTAGAAAGCTAAGAACACATCTAATTCTTAAATTACCCCATTCCTGCCTCCTGGCGCTCCAAGATCTGCATGAACACTTCTGGATGTACAAGACCCTTTACTTCCTCCGCTGGCCCATTGTATGGATGACTCTGTTAGAAAATCTTTTCTTATGTTGATTGAATATTTATCTCCACGTTTCTTCCATCCATGACTTTTAGAGATATGCACAATAAGCTGAATCCTTTTATCCCACATTGCTCTGAGTTTTAGGACCCATCTGTTGAGATTTCCACAATTCTTTACTCTACGCTTCCTAGATCCTTCTACTTTTCCTCATATGCTATCACTGCAAATCCCTCCACTATCTTCAGTTGTATTCCTCTGAAAATCTTTCCATTTGTCACTCCATCCCTTAAATATGTTAAGTAGCATGAATATGTGGACCTCTTCTTGCTCTGAACTTAAAAAAATCTATGATGGAGTCATATTATTTTTAAAGTGAACAGTGGACAACTTTTCTTTTATTTCATGAGCTCTTTCCCTCCTGGTCCACAAGTGATATTTCTGTGCTTATCATGTTTAAGTGGCATGTTTGTAGGCATTTGTTTACTGGAAAATTTCCTTCTCGTTATTTTCAAATTCTTACAGACTGTTGAGTGAAAGATCCTGCTTCAGACCACATTTAAATCATAACATCAAGTGCAGCCATACAATTCAAGGACAAATAAACCCCAGTGAAAATAAGGAAGAAAAGGACTCTGTACATCATTCAAAAGCAAAGAGAAACATCATTGTTTTATGTGCGTATAAGCGGAAGTTGACAGGAAATTCAGGGTAGGATTAGTGAAGGGGAAAAAAGCCTTATTGGTTTATTTTTCCACAGAGAAAGCCAGATTGGGTATGTCTGGACCTTGGGTATATACACACACAGAATTAATCAAGAAGAGAATGTACAACTGCATCAATATGTTGTTATTTTTATGGTTATTTACTGAGCTGTATTCATCTGTACAAGAGCAGTCCATAGGCTCCATGGGAAATGTTTGCATGACATAAACTATAGCAGAAAACAGATGGTCATCTGATCTTAATAACTGTGTTTAAAGAGAGTTGACCTACTATTACTGATACCATCAATGATGATTTATTTGGGAAAGCATGGTAAAGAGACTTTCACCCTCATGGAATATTTTTCTTTCAATGTTCATGATTGCCCATACTACCCTTAAAACATCTGGATGTAAACCAAACCTTTCAGCCCTTCATCTGCATGGCTAGTACGTACAATGTCAAACAACTGAATGTTGGGAAAGAAAAATGCAACTGGCTAAATTATTTAGTTATATGGATTGCCAGATCTGAGTAATTATTCAAAGGGTTGGTTAGTATAGACACCTCACTGGGACAAAATAGAACTCTAATTCAAGTCACTCTGATCTGTTAAGACTCCACTTGGTTCCTTGTTGTTTACAAGGGTACAGTCCAGATGCCCTAATGACACCAGCTGCCATCCGGGTCTCACCTTCAGCTTCTCTTCACTCTATAAACTCTACAATCCAACGATACAAACTGTGCACCAATTTAAGAGCACTTGATGCTTTTCCATGTTTTCAAGCATGTCTTGGCTCCTTTGCATTCTACTTGCTATGTTTTTCTTCCAATTTTTATCTAATAAACTTCCAATCCTCCTATCCATTCTTAAAGAGCACACTCAAATATAAAGTCCTTTGGGGAAGTCTTTGCTGACTTTTCTGTACTAAATTAGTTATTTCCTCCACTATACCCCCATAAGGCACCTCATGAGTTACCATCACACTTTACATTGTCATTTTTTGTCTACTCATCTCTCTTTCTTATTGGACTATGAGTAGAGTAGCAGGCATGCCTTTTTAATCTCCAAATCTCTCTTACCTAGAGTAGTGACTGACTTATAATTGGTGTTCCAGAGATGATATTTGAACTAATTCCAATTTAAACTTCTTCAATGAGAGGATTTTCATCTGAATAATTTTGGGGCCTTCTTCCACAATTCACTCCAGCTATATAGTTGATAGCTAAAAAAATATATCTCAATTCAATATTGATTGGATTACATAAATTTGAATAATAATGTGTTCAATCAACTTTAATTCACTGGCTGCATATTTTGCATTTCATGTTTTTATTCAACTGCATAGAAGACACATTTTTACAGTACTTGAATTAATATTCGCAAAATGCCCTTCAGTATGCGTGTAGCCATGATACATAGCTTATGAGGATGCCTGAACTCTCCTTAGGAATTTTCCGAATCTCTGCAGAATGCATGATACCAAAAAAGATAAAAAAAAAAAAAAAAAAAAAGACAGCCAATATTAAATACCTAGTAACCTTCACAGAAACTATGTTCATAGCATGAAAAGCTATAAAAGGATTATAGAATGTTCTATTCACCTATTCAGTTCTAGGCATTAAAGAATTTTCGTTGTCATTTTTGCTTTATATTCAATATTCACTAAGAAAAAGAAATTTCCCATGTTATTGTTATGTGTGTAATAGTAACTTGAGAAATGTATATGTTTTTATATCTGTAATGTGTACATTACATATTTATATGTATATTTCATTTATAGGGTGTGTATATAGATATAGATATAGGTATAGATATAATTTATATGCACATATATACACACAAATATGCATTTATATTTAGTGAAACAGGAACAGACAAAACCCAAAGAGAAAACTACTTCATTCCCCCAATCTCACCCCAGCCTCTCAAAACTAACCAATATTTTTCACTTCTTCACCAAAATTGTCAGTATAAAATGGACACTATGGAGTGAAGGGCAATACAGGAATACTTTCACCAGGCTTAACGGTATGAGATAATGAAACTAACTCCTGGGATAAGCATATTTATTGGGTTTGTTATGTATCAAATGTAACAAAAGTAGGGGATCTGAAGAACACCCTGTGTGGTTCTTTTCACACCCTTTGATCACACAATTCCTCTTTAATTCAGATGCAGTAGAGCTTAAGTGGCTTCATTGATGTGTTAAGTGTGGAATGATTTTTGTATAAAATAAAAAAGGCTCCATTATGTGTCCAGAAAAGCCTGTGTGTGCTTGTTTATTGAGACAGGAAGTCGGTTTCCCACACAGAACAACAGTTCTGCAGGGCCGAAGCATTGTGTCTGAAAGAAGAGTAAAGGAAACTTAATTTTCTACCTGGCAGAAATCGGCTTCTGGAGGAAGGGGCAGACAATGCGATTGGACTTCAGCTGAATGAGAGGACTTGATTGATTTTCAGAAAATGCACCATGTATAGGGAGGTTGCCTGGAATACTTTTGTTAGAAAAATGCACTTTTTATAGTAGGAGCCTGGTTTTCGTACCTTGCTTAAAGCGATGCCTCCCAGCTGGCACTTGCCACCCTCCTCTGAAGTCAGGTGCAGGGAAGGAGAAATGCTCTCTTGAAATGTTCCCTCCCAGATATTGTCTTCATGTTATTGTTGTTATTTTATTTTTTTCCTTAAGTCAGCTGCCATTTGCATTTTTTTTTTTTAACTAGCATACATAGAGAGAGACTTTTCAAGGTGAAGTTTATAAATCCATCCATAGTTTAAGGATTTAGTCATGGATATAGTTCCTATCTGGTAGGAGTGGATCTTAATCTTGTCGTAAATGCATGGAATAAACTCTACATTGTGGTCGCAGAATGAAGAGGAGCAAGATCGGAATTCATCTTTGTCTCCCATACTCCAAAGTGCAGCCTTTTTATGCCGTGCTGCCTTAAGCTACATGAGGTAGCTGGATTCCGGCCATCCTCCCCATGGCTCGTGGAATCCCATTGTCCACTCTCTTGGATAACCATTGTCTTTGTCATCTTCCTATTCATCCTTTATGAACCGACTAAAGGCTTATGCTTCATAGCGGTGGATTGTTCAGAGGGAATGTATTATGTTGCTGTTCCACTCAATAGTTTCATAATTGGAAATAAACAACATATTGGAGTGGATCTAAGTGAGAAGAATGTGTGGAGAAGAGAATGCACTCAGGGAATGTTTCCATTGGTAACAGTTATTATACCTTGCTAATATTTCAAAGATAAGTGAATTTTCAGGATGAAGAGATTGGTATAGGATAGTAGTTTCACATCCAAGAAAACTATTAGGCTGTGAACACGGTGTGGGGGAGACAGGATTAGAGTTGCTGTTGGATCGAGGCTCGGCGAGGGGTGCCTGGTCCAGGCACATTCATATCCGCTTAGTAGATTGTCTAATTCTTCCCCATATAGTTGAATCCTTTTCTGCCCATCTGTCCTTGCTTTTTTCCAACCTACTAGTAATACAGCTTCTACTTTATCTTCCCATCAGGCATAGGTGAATTTTTTTCCTTAAAATTAATGTCACGATATCCTTTTGATCCTTATAGATCTGTTTGTAAAAGAATGTCAGAATAAAGGAATTCTAGGGGATAGGTATCAGGGCAGGATGAGAAGATTCCAGACTAATAGTAGCAGCAGTTAAGTTTCTTCCCCTTGGCATGCAGAATGAACGCTTCATTCCTGAGTCCTTTACTAGACTATTCTATTTTACCACAACTCACAGTAGCTTTGCCAAAGCTGTTATCCTAGATATTAAATGTTCCTTCTTTACGGACTTCTCACATTCCTCTCATGCATTTCTCATTGAGCCATCACTCGCCCCCGCCATCTATTTGTGTAATGCTTGGTATGTGGCTGTTGCCACATACAATAGGCCCTGACTAAGTCATTTGACTTTAATTTATCATATTGGACATGATTTTTTCCTGGAGAGAATTAGTTGTTGTCCTAAGGCTAAGTCTCTTACCTCAATATGTTATTGTTTCTGATAACCAAAGATAAAACAAAACTTTTAAAATCTCCCTTAATCCTTTGTTTAGATCTTTAAAAAAGATATTGGACTTTTATCATCCAAGTCAATAACCCAGTGAAAAAGATGGTCAAGTCAGAAATCCATGAGCTGGATTCTCCACCTGGTACCATAATCGACTGGTTACCAGTCAAGACTAGTTGCTTAATCTCTCTGATCGTCAGTCTCTCCATCATAAAATCATCCATCCGTTTTTCCTTTCTCCATCTCTTCCTTCCTTCTTCCTTTCTTTCTCCTTTATTCCTTTTTCTTCCTTCTTTCCTTCCTCCCTTCCTTTCTGCCATTCTCTCATTCTTTCATTCTTTGTTCTTCCTCTTTCCCTTTCTTTCTTCCTTCTTTCTTTCTTTTTGATGGAGTGCAAGAAACATTACCCCAAAATACGGCACCTTGGCATTCTGAATATTTTAAGCTGAAGGAAATTGAGAAAATCACAGAAGCAGAAAAGGATTTCTGACCTTCTCTCTTAAAGACCCTCGTGTGACAGGTGTCCTGCCCCACACCCAGAGAGAAGGAATGTTACACAGAGAGGCCAAGAATAATTTAAATAAACAGGCCTTGCTAAGTTCTTCCCAGTTATCACCATTAAATCATACCTCCTTTTTGTCCAATCATACTTTTACATGACTGTCCATTTTTTCATTAAACCTAAGCATAAAAATACAACTTCCCCTGAGTCTTTGCATCTACATTTTGGATGGCTCCTGTATCACATAAAATTTATGTTAAATAAATTTGTTATGCTTTCTCTTGTTGATCTGCCTTTGCTTATAGGAGTGTCAGCAATGAACCCTGTGATGAGTAAGGAAAGATATTGCTTTTTCTCCTCTACACTTTCTATTGTCTTTTCTTCCTTTTTTCCTCCCTTTCTTCTCACCTTCCTTCCTTCCTACCTTTCTTCCCTTTCCTTTCTTCCCTTTAATTCATATTTATTGAACATCTCCATTCTCAAAGACAGAATATAAAAACCAAATATATATCAGTATTATTTGTCAGTTAAGAATAAATAAAATTTTTAAAAATCAAATATTAAAATAATATACAAGGCCATTCTAGTTAAATGAACAAATAAAAAGAAATAAATTTCACATACAAATGTAGAGCACTATATAAACTATTTTATTTTTGTTATAAGAGAGTGATCCTCCTGGGGAGACCAAATAATGTTGAGGTTAAGAGCTTGAGCTTTGGTATTAGAAAAACTTGAGTTTCTGTTCTACTAATTGAGTGACCATGGGCACAGTCATTAAAGTTTCCAAGTCTAAGTTACCTCAGCTGTAAAATACAGTGTGTTCATTGTTCATAAAGGTACATAATTCAAACAATCGTTGTAAAGATTGAGTGAGATTATAACATGTAAAATGCTAAACACAAATGCCTTCCATATAACAAATGCTAAACAGTGATAGCTACTATTATTATTATTGTTAGGTAAGGCTGAGTAACTTGCACTATTATCACTTTTGTTGTGCAAAATAACAACAGTAATCTCAGAGGGGTGGGGACTGGAGGAGTGAGTGTCACTCCTGGGAGGAGGGGGGTGTCAATTTCCTCTGAAGAAATGGATTCACAGAAGCAGAGGCAGGACTGTACCCTGGGTAGAGGCCCAGCAGGGTAATGGGCAAGGCTTACCTGCGTAAGCCTTCTCACTTGTCGATTGCCAACCGCTTCCCACCACCTTTTGAGCACACTTTTCTCAGTTCTTTATTGAGCTTGTCCAGTATTATTTCCCCTGAGCGAACCTGGGCCACAGCCTCCTCTGGGAAAAATCAGCTGATGGTTTGAAAGTCTTACCTTTCTTCCTGTGTCTGTCAAAATCCTATTATTCTTCATGGCCTGGTTCAGATATCACCTCTTTCAGGCAGCCTTCCTGGGCTGTCCTAAAAATGCCATTCTGAATGCTTTCTCTGTGTTCCCACTGTACTCTTAGCAACCAGTAAAACATGCTTGTATTAGAGATAGCAGGTGAATCTCTCTCTCTGTGTAATAATAATAATAATCTGTTTCTTGTATTAGATTGTGAGCTGTCTGAAGGCAGGAATTATATTGCATTCATCTTTGTATCCCACATCTTAATTGCTTGTGCCTACTGGTATATCATAGAATTAGACAAACGAATGGTTTACTTTGAACTGAATTAAATCTTGTGAAGGAAAAGCAATGGCATGATCTCCCAAGTCTTTTTAAGGCCTGGCTGGAGCTGACCTGTGAGCACACAATGAAAGAAAGGGCCCAAGGGCTCTGACTTCCAGCTCAACTCCTTGCCTCCACTATAAGCTGCCTCTGGGTCTCAGAGGCCGTCCTTTACTGAGTAGGTAGCCCTACGTCCCTTGAAACCTGAAATTAAAGATGACCCATGTGCAACATCTGGATTAGTGCCTTGATGACATGGACTCTAGAGAGCATGAGGCAATGAGAATGTCCCACTTAGCTTATTCTTGCTGTGTGCTTATCAGGGCATTCAGATGGCTGCAGTTAGAAGAGGGTGTGGAGCCTACATTTGGCTGAATGCAGTTAAGAAATTCCTTGGCTAAAAAAGAAAACAATCTTTCTTCTCTTCTTTTTTTCTTTTCTTTGCTTTTTTTTTTTTTAAATTTGTATAAGTTGATCTAAAAAATAACTTTGCAGTGCAAGATAGAGTTTCTTTTTCCTTTTCTCTCTGTCTCGGGGGCCTTATCTGATTTTAATCAGCATTGGCCAGATATGATTTGAAACAGCTGAGCCTAAAATTCCCTTGGAAAAAAAAATATATCTTAAGTTGGAACTATTGGCGGTATCTATGTATTCAACTCCCCTCCTCCAAGGTAGCACGTGCTATCAAGTGTAAATGTTGAGGATTATGAATTTTACCTTTAAAATGTTTCAATGCCCTGTAGAGTTTTCTCAGCAATTTTAAAGTCCTGTTAACCATAACACAGCCAGTTCTTGATTATCCACAAAAAAGGAAATGAATAGTGGCACGGATAATCTGAAACAGAAAAACAATCAAAATGTTTCTTATATTTTCCTTTGGAATGCTTTGTATGGCTTTTGGGGGTTCAGATTTTCCTTCCCAGCGATATTCTGCTCAGGACCAAGTTAAAATGAGTTTGCATTCCCTAAGCCCACACCAAATAACTGAGGGGGGATGTGGCGCAGCCATACATGCTGGGTGGCAGGGAGGCGGCAGCTTGAAATCTAAGGGGAAAGAATTCCAGCGATAATCTAGAAGTGGAAAATGCTAGTGTGAATAATTACGTGCAGACTGGAATATAATTCAGCCTTATAAATAAGGGTGGACAATTTTTCAGATCACATTTTTTTTTTTTTTCAATTAGGCTATCCTCTTTAGAATAGTTATACTAGTAGTGAAAACAAATAACCTCAACCTTCTCTACTTCCCATGGCCCAGTGGTGCTGGCGCTATGTGAAGGAGTAAGGCTATTGCTGGGGACACGGGGGGTCAGTCCTCAGCTAATGTACTCTAGCTCCATCCTACAACCCTCTTCAACTACATGGACATATGTAGACTTGTGAAATGCCACACTATGTACTATTGTCCCATCTACTGTGGTCGTTATTATTATGGTTCTTATTTCACAGTTGAGAAAACTAAGGCTCAGATAGGTTCATTACTAATTTAAGTTCATAAAGCTAGTCACCGGGAGAGGTTAACTTTGAGGTCAGAGGAATCTCTTACTCAGTTTGGATAACTAAGTCAAGGTCATAAGTTAAGGGTACCAAGCTTTTCATTATTTTGATATTTACCTGGTCTTTCCTTCGATATTCTTATATTCAATTAAATAAATATTTATGAGCTCTGAATACTAGGCTGCATATATGTATGTATAAATATCATGATATTGTGTTGCAGAAAAAAACTAATAATATTTAGATATAATCTCTGCCCTCACGGAGTTTTAAGTTTAGAATAGAAACCAGATGAATAGAATAGAATAAGAAACCAGATGACTATAAAGTAGGGCAGAATGTGACATAAGAAATGACAGAGAAGGATCAAGTTGCATCAGGAAGGGAAAAAACCAGAAAGGATTTCAAAAAGGAGGTTAATGAATGAATGAATGCAAGTTAGTGGATAATTATAATGTGCTATGTGTGAAGTGACTACAGGACAGAGTCACAGTGCTATTCGGATGGGCCATAACAATTGGGCACAATTTTATTAAGAGCTCTGATGTGGGAAGGATGGGATTCCAAGTGGTGGGAATACCTTTGGCAGGTGCATACAGGTAAGACAACACTGGATGTGTTCGGAGAACCAGGAGTTGATCCAAAAAGAGAATCTGCTCAAGGAGAAGAAATGTAAGCAAAAATGAAAATCATAACAGCAAAAAAGTGTCTAAATAGCATAACAGTCTTGCCTTAAAAGAATCAGGGTGGGGAACAGAAATGAGGGTGATAAGAGAAGAGAGGGGGAAGCCATTTAGAAACTCCTCACATTTTTCTCATGTTTTAGAAAATGTAAATGCTCACCTTGTTATGTGGTACAGGGCAATAAGTACATCTTTCAGTAATTTTAGCCCCGGGAGAAGAGAAGAAGAGCTCCAAGTAAAAATCGATGAGACCAAAGCCACCCTATTGGCCAAGTGGATCCCCACACTCAGGTATCCATCCTCTTACCCTGTGGACCCATGGCTGGTCAGGCTGGCTCTGGACATGATGTCAGCACCAAGGCCAAGCTCCCTGGAAGCCTCAAAATAGCTTTAGGAAGAAAGCGGCAATTCTTTACACAATATACCTCAAGGCTTATACATCTTCAATTAGTTCTGGAAATTTCTATAGTCATCTTAGCTACATCACACTCTTTTTCCCATGCAGACCTTTTGGTCTGCCCTTGATTCCTTCTTTAACATCTTCCCCTTCCCCCACCAGCTTTTACTCTGTCAAACCTGATTTTACTCACATATAAAAATACAGGCACCATAGAGGGATTTAGCTCCTCATACTCCTCATACTCTGTCTCCTTAGTCTCTGGGGCCTCAGAGAGCTCTAGGCCCCACTCCTTGGTCCTATGAACAATTGCTGTCACAATTGGCATGACTTCTATGAAATCAACCACAGAACTCTGGGTCCTCAAAGTATAATTGTACTCTTCTTCCTGCTGTGGACACCATGGGACACCACTGCCTTGAGGACCAGGCACCCCAGCTGCCAGGAGTATATTGAGCCTTCTTTGAAATTGCTTTCTACAGAGGGGAATCCCTTTGCCCAAGGCCATGTCCACGCTCCAGAAGCAGCCCTTAAATAATGACTGTCCAGACCCGTTGTCACAAGGCCAGGCAACTGTGGAGAGCTAGCAGGGCCCCAGAGCTCACCAAGGGATCAGGGTAGCCCTGTCCTGTGAGTATACCCCTGTTCAGTTTCTCCCTTACTCTCTCAAGAGTTTCATTCCTGAGAGCACTCCTAACGAACAACCTGCCTGTGAATCTCCACTGCAGAGTCAGTTTCCCAGAGAACATTTCCATCACCCTATATTTATTGTGGCTTCTATCTTGTTGCTATAGTAACATGTCCTTAATGAAAGAAAACATTTTCAAGCTTTGAAGGGGTCAGAGATCTGGGATTTGGTACCCTCTGGACAACAGAATTCATTGAGTAAGGCCCATAGCCTAGTCCAGCCATTTTCTTACTTCTTGACCTTGAGTAAGTAATTATCACAGCTATGTACTGGTTTCTTTGGTTCAAATGGATAATAACCTATATGATGGAGTGAAGGGGAAGAAAAATGAAAAGATGGTTAAAGATCCCAAAAAGACCATTAAGTGCTGTGGGAATACTTAAATTCTATGGTGAAAGCTCCAAAGTATAGATCCCCATAGACTGAGATAGTACAGAGACCACTTCCTTGGAGGTAGTTTTGAAAATACCCTTTGTTTCCTCCGGGGACTCAGCCACACCCCAAATCTTAGCCTAAATCACTGAGTTTGACACAGATTCATAGGAATTTGGCAAGCAGCTTACCCAATTTTTCTATCAAATTGGATCCAAATGTTGCCTAGGTTGGCTGAGAGTTCAGTCAGAAGAGAAAAAGGCCCAGGATCATCGACAGCTAAATGGTGATATTTGAAACTCATATGAGTTTGGCTTGGCTTTAAGACTAGGAGGAAAGTTTTGAATTGTAGTATATGATATACGCCCTGATCCAGCTCAAAACGATTTCTACCTTTTTTGGTGGTTGTTTCAGATCTGCATCTGACCCTGCTAATACACAGGGCACTACACTCATTCCGAATGCCAAGGCCACTCCTAGGAAACTTCAGGCTCCTGTGGGATCAAAGCAGAGTGGGGAAGCTGGTTCCTGTCACCTACTGCTTTTGTTCCCTCTAGAACAGAGCAAACCTTGGAAAGGCTGGGGGTGGGGTCGTAGTGCTTGATGAGGACTGGCGGCACCACCGGTTCGAGGCTCCCGTGAAGTAGTAAATTTTGTATGTTGCTGTCCTGGTTGACTTCTCCCTCTTTATAGAGAAAGTGTTGGCCTCGTACTTCCTGGAACAGAGGCTATGGCTAACACATGTAGCACTGGTTTGGAGAAAATTGCAAAATAGAGAAATTTGGGTTTTGCTGCTCACATCAAATTTTCTATTACAATTTCTCCTTAAATAATTCCACTCCTCCTTCTCTTTCTCCTCCTTCTTCTCCTTCCTCTTCTTGTCTCCCCAAGAACCTCCACATGAGACTTTTTTGATTGTCTTTTTTCCCTAAGAAAATCTCCACTGGCTTCAGGCCTCATCTATCACTCTCCCCAAATCCTCCGCCACACCAGCACCCACCACCAGGCTGGCCTTTCCCAAGCAGTGTCACTGTCCCCACCCCACATAATCATCTTCACTGTAACCCCCCTCCACACTCCTCCACCTCCCACCACCGCTAAGACTCATCCTCATAAGGCCCTAGCTGCATAGATAAACCAATATGTCAAAAGATATAAATATATATATATGTGTATATATATGGAAAACCCACTCTAAAACTGGCATGAAAATATGTATGAGTCTTGGCTTTGTCACTCACAGACCATGTAACATTGGGCAAGACATTTAGACTTTTTAAGCTTCAGTTTCTTCACCTCTAAAATACAGATAAGAAATACTTAACTTACAGGGTTTCAGCTTATATTTAACTTCTATCCCAAAACAGCTCTTGATCTTCCAAAATATGATGAAACGCCCCTCCCCTGGGCACCTATGTCATTCTGTCATTCACTTATCCTACAGCTTGCCACTTTGCGTGCTAATTGCCTGTTTATTTCCTTATTCTTTCCAGAGACTCCTGAGGCAAGACCTATGGCTGATTGCCTTGAAGCCCAGAGGCTAACGCAATGTCTAGCATGGCGTTGGTACTCAAACTGTGTGCACTGAATGAATGGAAGCATTTATAAATAGTTAGGTTGTTTCTCCCAGATAGCATATTTGTGTTGGAACAGTGTCCTTTTTAGACCATGTCTTTACTGGAGGAGAGACCATAATGGAAATGTCAGGTGCAGGAAGATGTTTTGGTGTCCCTCAAATAGCTCCACGTAGGTGGCCGCTTGCTCTTGCCAGACATCCAGCTGGCCCTGAGCCCGTGCACCTGAAGGGGGATATCTAAGATGCTTAACACTTCCTGCTTCATTTCAGTGACACCAGTTTGGCTCAGTTTTCACGTCCAAGCTGGGATCAAATGTTCCCCAAGTGTGGAGAGAAGAGGCGAGGTGTCTCATCCTCCCCGTGACTTCCTTCCTTCGCCTTAATTCCCCTCTTCTCACATTTTTCATGGAAGTTTAAAACCAGAGTCCTAGAGAAAAGCCCTGTCCTGTGGTCAAGCCAGTGACCTCCACAACTGTGGGCTCTGACATTTCTCTAAACAGCTCAAAACAGCGATAGAAGTTTCCTGATGAGGTGAGTGCTGACGTCATGGGGAGCAGAGAGAAGGGCAAAGCAGGAGGTGCATGATGTGTGAGACCCCATGTTCACAAAAAAGTGATGCTGTGCAGGAAGCCTGCCACTGCTAATGAGCCTGGTAAGAGGACAGGAAGGAAATGGATTGTTTCTCTTATGCCTTTTGGGAAACAATTTTCTATGTGTCTTACATTTTTACATCTGGCAAGAAAAAGCACTGTCAGCCTTTGTTCTGGGCAATCTTTTCAAGGATGTTTCTAATGCCTTGGAAAAACAGAGCTAGGGCGGAGCGCAGGGCAGACACACTTAATGCCCATTATAGAAGATTTGGGTGCCCTAAGCTCAGGGACCTTCTCTTGTAACGCGCCCTACGGTGTATATAGGTTTCACCCGGCCACATTGTCCCAGGGAACCAAAGCCAAGATGCTGATACTCATATTGCTTGCTGTGCTGTGAATAATTAAATCTGCTGTCTCTGACCCAGAAATTTTGTGTCTTCTGTCAATATTGATGAAACTGCAATGTTATCTTGTTAGCTTACAAGCATCGTATTGTTTCAGACCCTTCACAGTTCTTGACAAAGCTCTGTTCTCTCTGCTTAAAGATGGCTTGTGAAAGAATTCTGCCTTCGTGGGTTTATGTGAGCCCAGTCTCCTATAGGAAAAGAGGAAATGGGAAGGGGAGAAAGCACATATTTATTGACTGTCTTCTGTTTGCCAAACTGTGCTGGGCTGAGCTGAGCTTTTCATACATTATCTCATTTAATCTTCACAACAACCTAGGAGTAGACATTCTCCTACACATTGTATAGATGAGGAATCCTAGGCCCAGTGAGACGAAGTGACTTTCCTAGACCACGCACAAGGTGTGGGATTTAAACCTAGGCCTGTCTGCTGAGAGAGCCTCTGATCTCTCTGTTATATCGTTCTAGAAAGTCTGTCCTTTCTGTTTATTGAATAGGTAACCAACCAAGGTAACAGGAGGATGCTAACAAGTCCAAAACCATTTCTCATACCACTTTATTATCTGTTTCATGATTTTTCCTATCTCTGTGCCTGGATGTGGTCCCACGTTTCCAGCTTACTGGGCACTTTTTATTTTTATTTTTTTTAATCTAAGGCAGTCTTTTGCCTTTCCTTTTCTATGACACCGACCTCCAGCCAATGTCAGTCCTATTGCTTAGCTGTGGTCTTCTTGACCCTGGCTATTGGCCTGTTTTATTTATTTATTTTCCTACACACAAGGAAGGATGTGAATCCCTTTTTTTGATATCACCACAGAATGAATAACACTCTCCAGGCTACACAGTTCTAAAGAATCTTGTTTGGTTTTCAGATGTGACTGGAGCGATTTGCGCCCAGATGCTTAATGCACCATCTGCTCAAAGACTGCTCAGAAAGACCCTCTCATGCACTCTCCCGCTGCATGCCGGCCCACTCTGTCTGCAGCTGAAATTCCGCAAGGACTTCATACCAATGCAGCATTATTTAAAAGTGTACTTCAGGAAATCATAAAAACATGTGCCTGGACCTACTACACGGCCTACATGCAGCATAAGTCGATCTTGCTTTCTAGGAAATGGGGCAAGAAATGGCCTCTTTTTTGTGTAGTGCCTGTTTGTTTTCAATTAAGAAGGGAAAGCATTAGGCAAATGCAGCATTCATGTGAGGATGGAGCAGACAGAAAATGAGTAACCCTTTCCATCAAGATAGAGGGTTTGCTGGGGTCCCGGGCTCTTGGATGTCACTTCTGACCCCTCTTTCTGAAGCAGTGTACCACCAGATTACACAGATCATATGGGAACTTCCATGGGTGTTGTATTTCACTCGTGAAAATAAATTTTGTGAATAATCTGAATGTTTGGCCAATGATGTTTATGTTTCTTTATAGAATAGACTTAGTTTGGAAATAAGTTAAATAATGCTGACATAACTCTAACTCTCTGGGGGAAGAAAACAGCTGCCCCAACTTCCATTCCACAACACCATCCAAACACTCACAAGAAGAATGGACCCACATTCTAACAAGATGCAGTGGACTCACAAGAAGTGACACTTACTAGTACTGCCTAGACTCAGTGTAAGCAAATTTTGAAATAAAAAGAAACAAATGATGGACGATTGTTACGGTTTGAATATTTATCTCCTCCAAAACTCAAGTTGAAATTTAGTGGCAGCATTGAGAGGTAAGGCTTTTAAGAGGTGATTGGTTCATTAGGACTCTGCCCTTATGAATGGATGAATGCATTCATGGATTAATGGGTTAATGGATTAATGGGTTATTATGGGAGTGGGGCTGGTGGCTTTATAAGAAGAGAAAGAGAGACCGGAGCTAGCACATTCAGCCCTCTTGCCATGTGATGTCCTGCACCACCTTAGGACTCTGCAGAGAGTCCCCACCAGCCAGAAGGCCCTCACCAGATGCAGCTCCCCAACCTTGGACTCTCAGCCTTCATAACCATAAGAAATTAACTTCTTTTCTTTACAAATTACCCAGCTTCAGGTATTCTGTTATAAGTAACAGAAAACAACTGAGACAGACATAGATCATGCTTTATGGAGCTCATAACCAAGTCAGAGAGAAAGACAATAATACATGAAAAAGAAATAACCTACACTAGACAGCAGGTGAAAAGGCACATATGAGCAGCACAGAAAACATGCTGCAAAATTTGTGAAAAAAATGTCATTAGTCTCCTAGTTACCAAGACTCTAAATTGTGGAGTTATCGTCAAATCCCAAACCTACTTCACTCCCACACAGACTCCTTCGAAATGCCTCCTGCCGCCTCCTCTTTCTCCTTTCCATGCCTAATAGCACTACCTCACTTTAAGTCTTTATCAATTTATATTTAAAATTTTCAAACTCTTCACTTGTCTCCTTGTTGGCCTCTTCCCACTCCAACTCATGTGGAGCACAAATTAAACTCCCCAAAGCACCACTTTGATCCTTTTCCTTCCCTAAGGAAATACTTTCCTGGATGCTAATTTCCAATTGAAATAAAGTCAAAATTTGACGATTGGCATGAAAGAAAGAATACAGATTTGAGATGATCTGGGCTTATACCTAGGTTAGTAACACTGGGAAGAGGAAAGGAAAAGTAAAGCAAGACTTGATGTTTGGACTACAGGGGATGAGAGAAGGTAGCACTGCCCAAACAATGGGCTTGAACGTAGAAGACTGGAAGATGTGAATAGGGCAAAAGCAGAGAAGGGAACATTTGGAAGGAAATAGGAGGTGCAGAGATTTAGGGCTTTAGCGATCTCATCTACCACTTAGCATGCACTTAGTCGGACAGAGGAGGTGTTCCGTAGATGTTTGTTGAACAAATGATTAAAAGAATCAAGAAGCCTTTTATTTGCATTATGTCCATCCTTTCATTTTATTTTTACAACCACAGTTGGTGTCTTATTATGGTCTTTATTTTTTACCAATGCCTAAACCAAGACTCAGAGAGGTGCATCATTCTCCCAACCCCCCACAGGGAACCAGAGACAGCGCTGGCATGTGAAGCCAGATCAGCCTGATGTCTCAGCCCATCTGTCCTGTCGCCCTCTGGAAGCATTCAGTAGTGCAGCACATATACAAGTGGAGCTGGGAAGACAGGTCCTCACTAGAGAAATAGCTGTGGGACTCATATGTGAAAGGTGATTGTCATTGAAACCATGGCCAGGCATGAGACACCAGAGGAATGTTGCAGAGAACAAAAAGGGAGATGTCGTTAGCCTCAGCAATGGGAAGTACCAGCATTTTGGAGGTAGGTGGAGGAAGAGGAGCCCTTGTAGAGAAAAGAAGAGGAGAACGAAACAGAAGAATTGTGGAACCAAGAGAGAAAGGAGATTTGTCAATAAATATGTGATCAACAACATAAAAAAACTGCTGAAATATCCTTGAAAGGAGCAGTGAGACAGCATGGTTAGGGTGGAAGGAAAGAGCCTGGATCACAGCAGGTAGCCTGGGTTTGAACCATCTTCCTGTTTTAACCTCGAGCATGGAGATGAGAAAAAGTAACACCTTCTCCTCACCCATTGCAAAGGTCATGGCTGGTACTCCTGTAACAAAAGACAGGTTAACGAGAAAAAAGCATAACGAATTTATTTAACAGAGTTTTACATGACATAGGAAATGAAGACCCAAGGAAAACTGTATTTTTATGCTGTCTGATGACAGAGTGGATAGTTGTGGAGAAAGAGGATTGGACAGGAAGGGATATAATCTAAGGGTAATAAACTAGAAGAGGGGAGTGAGGAGCGGGGCTCAGCAAGGCCTGTTTGTTCAGATTCTTCTCAGCCTCTCTGTGTAGCATTCCTTTGCTCTGGGTGCAGGGCAGGATACCTGTCACAGGGGGGCCTTAGGAACTATTTTCAGGATAGGTAGGTCAGAGAGACCTTCTTGCTTCTGAGGACCTCCCAATCTCCTCCAGTTCAAAGTACTTTGGGGTAGTGTTTTCTGAGTCCTGACAAGCAAGTTGCCTAAACTACGTGAAGTTTACTTTTTTATTTGTCGCATAGCGATAATACCCATTGGACAGGATTGATTGTGATAAGGGAGCGAAGAGTTCTGATAATGAAGTGAAGAGCCCATCATATAGCAGATAGCATCTAACATTTGTAAGGTACCAGACAACAGTCTAAGCACTCAACCGTACTAATTCATTTAATGCACACAACCACCCTGTCAGGGAGATTCTGTTGTAGTCGGCTGGTTTACAGAGGAGGAGACTCTGGCTCAGAGAGTTTAAGTAACTTGCTCAAGGTCACAGAGGCTGGGAGTGGCAAAGCTGGGGTTTAAACCCAACCATTCTGCTCCTAGACAGTGTACTCTTTATCACCCTGCCATGCTAAATTATCCATAAATGCTATTGTCGTTCCTCTCAAGAACAAATGAGCGATGTTAGTTTTTTTTCCATTTTAACTAGGTAGATTATAAGTATCTAAACCAGGGATCAGAAAACAACAGCCCATAGGCCAAATCTGGCCTACCACCCACCTGTTTTCTTATGGCCTGCAAACTGAGAATGATTTTTATATTTTAAAATGATGGAGAAGAATTTAAAAATAATATTTTGAGACACATGAAAATGATATGAAATTCAGATTTGAGTGTCCATAAATAAAGTTTTATTGGAACACAAATAAATCTATTTCTTTACATCTTCTCTATGCCACTTCTGCCCTACAAGAGCAAAATTGAATACTTGGGAGAGGAACCGCAGGGCCTTCGGTATTTATCATCTAGCCTTTTACAGAAAGACTTTGACAATCCCCTGATATGACCAACAACCTTCTTTGGCACATGGAAAAGAAGGGATTTAAGGGCTTGAATTTCTCAGGAAATTCTTCACCCTTCCCAGGGCCCCCTGCTCTGCTATTCGCTATGGGCTGTGCACACACCTGCACTTCATTAGAGGACGGTACAGGGAGGAAAGAAATCCCTGACAGAGCAGTTCGTTGTATTTCTTGGGTGGAGAAAGGAGGTGGAAGGAGGATTGCTGGGTAGGGTGAAGGTGAGGCTTTCTTCTCAGTGCTGAATTGCAGCCAGATGAGTTGATCCCTTTTTTCATGTCTAGAATGATAGCTTTTAGGAGAGCAAGGGAGTGCGGCAGCTCAGCGGCCAGTGGATGAGACACAATGGCCAAGTCACATCACAGGTGTCTTCTCCCTGGGGCTAGTCTGTGATCAGCGAAGCAACCTGCTCAGATGCTTTCCAAGTGTCTAATCTACTTGTGCTTGTGGGCTTACGTGAGGAATTCACGGGGAAATGGCCAAGCCTCTGGGACTTTTGCACAGGGCTGGGAGCCAGTCATTTGGGTTCTGTGCTGAGCCCTTGTGAGTGACTCTTCAGCATGTCGGTGGCAAGCTGATTCCTCTCTTTCTGCTTTACTTAGTACAATTAAACTGAAGGAAGATAATTTACCCTATTCATCAATGTGTTCAGGCCTCCGGCTAAAAGATAACAAATAAACAATAGGAGGACAATAGCAGGGATAAAGCATGTGTCTGCATGGTTGTTTTTTTTTTTTTTCAATTTTCTAAAATTGTGGTAAAATACACACAGCATAAAATTTGCCATTTTAACTATTGGCATTAAGTACGTTCGCATTGCTGTGCAACCATCGCTGCCATCCGCCTACAGAACTCCTTTCATCTTGCAAAAGTAAAACTCTGTACCCATTAAACAATAAAATAATAAATTCCCACTCCCTTCCCCCAGTCCCTGGCAACCACCTTCTCTGTTCTATGAATTTGACTACTCCAGGTACCTCACCTAAGTGGAGTTGTACAGTATTTGTCCTTTTGTGACTTATTTTACTTACCATATTGTTTTTGGCATTCATCCAAGTTGTAGCATGTTTCATAATTTCCTTATTTTTTAAGGCTGAATCATATATCATTGTAAGTATATGCCGCAGTTTGTTTATCCATTCATCTGTTGATAGATACTTGAGTTGTTCCCACCTCTTGGCTATTGTGAATAATTCTCCTGTGAACTTGGGTATACAAATGTCTATTTGAGCCCTTAACTTTAATTCTTTGGGGTATATGCCTAGAAGTGAAATTGTCATGTCATATGGAAATTCTATTTTTAAATTTTTGATGAACCTCCATACTGTTTTCCATAGAGGCTGCACCATTTTACATGGAACCTATATTAGAAAGCCAGGAGGAGCAGGAGCCTGGCTGGGTGAGAGGATCCTAGAATTTGAGTTTTATTATGAATGCGATTAGAAGGCTTTGCATGTCTAGCCCTAGACGGGTCCTTAGCACCTAGAACTGTTGAATTGATTTTAGTCTAGCAAAACAATGATTTATGTTTCTTTTCCGTTTCACATTTTGCTTCCTCCTGTGATTTCTTTTTGTTTGTTTGCTTACCCACTTCTTTCTAATCTGATTTTACTGGCTTTTCAATTTTTTTTTTCCTGGAGATACATCTCAGATACAGAAAAACATAAACAGCACTGGGGCATGAATTAAGACAAAAATAACAACAAAAAAGTGAATTCATCCAAGAAAATATTGAAGCTCCCTACCTAGGTTAGGCTCAGTTGTGCTTCCAAATGTGTTTTAAATTAGGTCATCTCAACCATGACTACAAGTTCAAAATATTCAAAGCAACCTTACTGGAATTGGAACAAGGCATATTTGGTTACGTCTGAAGGATTTCAAAAAGCGTAGTTAACAGTGGAGCTCTCTCTGAAATGTAAAAATACAGGAAAAGAAAGCCCAAACGCAAATCATTCTCCTAGTAAGTGGCATTAAAGCTTCCAAACTCTCAAAAGTTATGGTCTCCTAGTAACATCTCACTTATACAAACAGTGCTTATGTAGCAACCTCATTTGCTTGAGCACAGCCAATCCAATAGAAGAGCAAAGGAAGAACTGGAACAACCCAAACAGATGCTCAGAGTCCATAGACTCAGACAGGTTTTGCTCTCATTTTACACATAATACGTACAAGCACACGCAAACGTGGTTACCTAGTTCCCAAGAGGACAGAATAGGAGCAAAAATTTACAAGGGTGCAAAAAGAGAGTTGGCTAGAAATAGGCACAAGGATTCTTCTGAGAAAAAAATTGCTGTTGGTTTTAGAAGGAGGAGATAGAAAGCCTATGAAAGGAAGGATCCACAGACCCCGAAAGGAAAACTCACACACAGCATACAGAGTACCTTTGAATTATTTGATAAGAAATAGAAACCTACCCACCTGGACAGCCTCTGGCGCATCTCCAAAAGAAGGCACAGAGTCAAAATTGATGTTCCTAATGATCCCTTTGATCAGTACAGTTCTATTTTAAACATTTGGGCCACAAAGTAGTAAAAATGAACTACTCTGGAAAATTCCCTTCTGCAGAAATAACTGTATCTTATTTTGCCATGATGCCGGTTAAACGAGGCATTAGACTACATCCCCTAATCTTAGCAAAATTTCATGTTTAATTACAGTAGCAAGAAAGGTTTATAGTTAGAGAGTTTACGTGATTTTTTCATATTCTAAATATGAGCCTAAACAAGACTCAGTCTTCACATCTGTCAAATGATGATAATACAAAGTGTATCATGGATCTGTTGTGAGGACAAAACAAGGTAGTGTGTAAAGAATTTTACATTGTCTGTGCTTCATAAATGTCAAATACTGCTCTGTGCCACTCTTACTATCCTCACTATCACCACCGCCGCCACCACTACCATTGTCTACTATGTTGATCTTTATAGCAACACTGCTCCTGGGCTCCTAACCTCACTCTACCATGTGTGATCTATGTGACCTTGGGATAGTCACCTAACTTCTCTCTGCCTTAGTTTTCTCATCTGGAAAATAAGGATGATGCAATATAATGAGATAATAATGAAAAACACTTAAAATAGGGACAAGCACAGAGTAAGCATTTAAGTAATATTAGTTAGAATTATTATTTTCATTGCTGTCCTCTTACTTCTAAGGAAGGTAGCACTTAGTGTGGAGTGGGGACCCCTGGTGGTCCCTTTTTCAGGCAGTGCACAAGGTGAAAACAATTTTCGTAGTGATAGTAAATGTCCTGTGCCATTTTCACTTCCATTCTCTCCAGTGTACAGTGGAGTTCACCAGAAACTACATGAGGTATGATATCACTACAGATTGAATGCAGTTTTACTCTAGCTGTCTTTTGTTAAACAGTAAAGAAATCTGCAAAAATGAAAAAAAAATGCTCTTTTTTTTTGCAAAATATAGTTATTTTTGATAAAAATGTTTTATTTTGGTCTATGATGGGTTTATTGCTGTTATTTTTAAATGAATAAATTTTTTTAAAAAGATTGTTTTAATTTCTAATATGGCAAATATCAATAGACGTGATGCACATAAACAAAAGTTCTTTGGGGTCTTCAATACCAAAGAGTATAAAGGGGTCCTGAGATGGCAAAGTTTGAGAATCACTGTCTTAGTACATTAAGCCTGAGTTCTTGACATCCTCACTGTTACTTGTTTGAGACTCAAATATAGGCAAAGCCAAATTTCAACCAAAGTTTCCTGATAATTTAGCCTAGTGGTCACTATAATATGCCATACCCTAAGAGTCATGGGACATGGTCATCACAACCCTTCGACAGTTTAGTACTGCTCAGGGCTCTGTATCAATGGGTCTACTTAGCAAGACTCTACTCTTAACATGGTATTCAAGGCGAATAGATGTCTTCCAACTTTCTGAGTTTTTTTCCAAGTGGTCTATCGCTGCAGTACCAAATTCGCATGAAGTTTTTGCCTTGTGATTAAGAAGAGGGACCTAGAGTTAATACTCTTAAGTTCCGGTTTCAAAGCCAAAACTGATTCCCATCATAGGTTTTCAAATGTCAAGCAAGAATTCTCACCCATTTGTAAGCCACTTTAAACACGCTTCTCAGGAGTTCAAGAACTAATCCCTAAAGGAACTGGGTCAAGTTCTTCCCAGTCCTGTCCCCCCACCACAGATGGCTAAACCTCAGCCTTAAGGAAATACTTTGGGATACAAGGGCATACTTAAAGGAAGAAAAATAAACAGAAGCAGTCTTGCACAAACATGATGTATGTGGTCTGTCTTTGAATAAGCATTTGATACTTGAGTGTATGTCACCGAAACAAATTGGTTTTAAGTACGTAACATTCTCATTTAGGGTTCCCACCATTACCTTGGTGAAAAATTCACACCTGCTATTTACATTGCTTAGGACCTTTTGTCTCAGAGGCTTCAGATTTTTACACACATATATGCCCACATAGATAATGTATTTGGTTGGGCTGAATTGAAATCTTCAGTAGTAACTTAAAGAGTGTGGCTTATGGGGCAATGACACAGGTTTTCATGCATTATGCAGAATTTTCTGATAAGTACAATGGGCTTCTAGAAATTAAATTGGTTTATTTTAATCTATGCTTGTTTGACATAAATGTTACATTTATGCTGAATAACTATACCATTCTTCTATTTCTGCTCCAATAATGTTAATCTTTAAAATGTTTCTTCGGATAGGCTATAACTACACAATGCTAAATATCCATCTTGAAATAACAAAAATTTTTTATTATCCTAATATTCCCAAGTCTGATATTTGAGAAGATAGAGTTAATTTACCTGGATATTGTAGAAAAACAGAAATAAGCAACATGAAATGAAAATAATTTTTATCAAACTGTACAGCATCATAGAACTAAACAGCCCCGCTCCAGTATTTTACTAAATTGAATAATTTCAACAGATGTTATCAGATCAATTTATGTGTGGAACACAATGTACCCACAAAACAAGCTGACCATTTTACTGTTGGAATAATGTGGAAGGAAGATAGGGGAAACAAGCATGAGATATATGGGGTAAGGCAAAGATGAAAGGATTCTCTTTCACTCCTCCACGGAGGGTCTGGGCAGAGCTGGCTGTCTTTAGCGATGAGCAGGAGCATTGGTCCTCTTATCTTTGACTGCTCCCGTGAAGCCTTCATTCCAGCAAGCTCTGTGGTTTTGGAAGAGAGGCATCTAAGGTAGAAGATCTAACTACTGAGGACTTATAGCTAAGGATTCTCTGTCCCTCAGTTTCTTAGGCCAGTGACTCAGTTCATACTGGACACTCCCTGGCATTGGGAATGATCCATTCATTCGCTCCAAATCACTACCTCAATCTAAGACTTGGAAATTCAGGCAGCAGACTACTACAACATCCATAGGCCACCACTACTGGGGACTGGTTTATCTTGTCCTAGAAAAGTCACTATAGTAATTTAGATATTTCTTTGCATATAGACCCACACAGAACAGGGTGGCCATATGAGAACAGTCCTGTAAAAGCTAGTCAGACTTGAGATATACCCCAAAGTTGTTGAGACATTTAAGTAGTCTAAGATTTCTTTTTAATTCTATTTTTGTCCTGCTTAGAGTTTGGCTTCACTGTTCCCCTTCTGTAATCAGACCTACAATAGTCAAGCGGAAGTTCGAAGTTAGCCATTTTCTGATAAATTTGGAAAAAAAGTAAAGCCATATCATATTTCCAAGCTCTACTTTTTTCTCAGCTAGTAAACCAGCTGGACCACAGCATGGATTTGGCTCAATGAGCCAACTAAATAATTTACATCTGTATAGTCTTGATCATTATCAAATGGGTGAAAATAAAAATCTAAATGGAGATTTCAAGATAAACAGTCTTGGCAAATTGCCATCAATGACCATACATACTCAAACCTCCCTAATGAAATTGAAAGATTGACACTTTATGCATTCATGCAGTTTAGTTCAGCAAATCAACCATTCGACCCACATTTATTGAGTGCCTACCGTGTGCAAGTTTCTGAAAATGAGAAGTGAAAGAGACGTATTTTAAGGAGTTCACAGCATAAATAGGAGATATAAAAGCAAGCATGATCTCCTATCAATGTGGTATAGGCTGAGATATAGGTATGCAAGGGTACTTTGTGAACACAGAGGGCAATGGTATTTTCCTTATGATTACCATTAATAGGCACCTGCTATATGCATTGTGCCCTGTGCTGAGTACTCAGTAGAAATAGCCAAAGAATTCTGGAAACCACCTTGCTACTTCCTAATTCTCTCTTGCCAAGGCTTCAATGACTAATCTTCAGAAAATCTACAGTTTAGCACCTGTTGAATGATATTAGAGGAAATCATCTGTGTTGCAAATAGAGAATATGTTGGAGAGGCTGGACTCAAATGGATCCAGGTTTTGATATCTTTCTCCTTCTGTTTTAGCAGACAAATAATCTGTTGCAACTTTGCTGCTTCTCTTCCATAGCTTGGCTCTGTTCCCGTGCACCATTTTGTTCTAGGGGATGCCTAAACTGATTCTTCAGTGTTAGCCAAAACAAATGAGGAGTTTGGCTCTCGGTCTGGTCACAGCAGCTGCTGTGATTGAAGTTCTCTGCACCTAAGACAGTGGGGCAGCTTTCCATTTGACAGATGAACACATTTTCATTACTAGAGAAACAGGAAGCATTGCATACTGGGCAAAAAAAGAAAGAAAGAAATATTTGGGAAGTGACTTTGTTCTTCCTTCTATCAATCGTGGTCATTGTTTAGCTGAAATGTTGGTGAGGAGTGGGAGCCCGATACCCGTGCCCCAGGCTTCTCTTCCCTTTAGACTGTAACTGTGAGCTGACAGCTGTATGGTTTCTTGACCTCAGGTTGCCTCAGCCAGAAAAATCTTTTGCAAATCTGCTCTGGGAGGCAGTTTCTGTTCACGCATGCAGCAAAGGGCACAAAGAGGTCAGGAGGGCTAGGGAAACCCACATATAAAGGAAAGGGAAAGAAACACTTGGCTGTTTCCACTTATTTAGTCATACAATGGCTAAACTGTAAAGCGCATATTCGAAAGCCTTCAAAGTGACTACTGGAGACTGCCAAGTCCATTTGGGAGTTTGTGATGACTCAACTACAGTGGGACTGAATACAGGTCCCTCGGAGAACAGAACACATCTGCATTATAGCAACCCTGTGACAGTCTTTCCTTTATAACTTCTTACCCAGAGGAAATTTTTTTTTTTTTTTTTTGAGCCAGGGTCTTGCTCTGTCATTCAGGCCAGAGTGCAGTGGCATGATCCTAGCTCACTGTAACCTCCAACGCTTGGGCTCAAGTGATTCTCCTGCCTCATCCTTCTGAGTAGCTGGGACTAAGAGTGCATACCACCATGCCTGGACAATTTTTTTTTTAATATTTTTAGAGATGGGGTCTTGCCACATTGCCCAGGCTGCTCTGAAACTCCTGGCCTCAAGAGATCCTCCCGCCTTGGTCTCCCAAAGTGCTGGGATTATGGGTGTGAGCCACTGCACCCAGCCTCAGAAGACTTTTTAATCAAAATGGTGGCTCGGGAGCATCCTTGATCCCTAGGTTTTGTGTGTTGAGTCCCTGGATAAATGTTGGTGCCATTCACAGATGTGGGGAATTCAAGAAATCCAAGAAAATCCAAGGAAGAAAATTGTGAGAAGAAGCAGAGGGAGATGATGAGAAAATACACAAATCCAAGGTGTGAAGTTGCAAATGAAATGTTAAAAATTTAGTGTATTAAGGGATGTCTTCAGAGGAGTTTAGAGTCCTCACAGCCGTGTGATTTTTGGACCCCCATCATTTACAATGAGCACTGTAACAAGAACCTCCTGTCTACCATATAATCTACTGAAGAAGTTTGATTTACAGTCAATATTTAAGTAGTTATATTGAATAACTGCTATTTGTCAGACAGTGTGCTAGGTGCTTTGTATAAGGACATACCATAACAGCACAAAAAAATATGGGTACCAAGTCCTTTGATATATATGCAAAGAAGCTGAGACTTGGGCTGTTCGAGGTTATGTGGCTAAGAGACAAAGCAAGACTTCCAACGCAGTTCTTGGTAACTTCAAAGCCTTCTTTGAGTTTGAAGGTTCTTCTTCTAGCATGTGCCCCTGAGCTTTCCCTCCTACATTCGTGTCAGACATTTTTAATATCCCACAGCATTGCTTCCTGCTTTGCCTGGACAAAGGCACAGATCTCTCCACACAGAACTCCAGGCTGCTAATAGTTGATGGGAGTTTTCATGCAAGATGAATCCAAGTTGCAATCCTTGTGCCTTCACTTATGGGTCAGAGTGGGAGGAGGGGAACTAGTTTGCTGTCATGTATTTACTAAAGGTTTGCAATACAATATGCCGTGCATTGTGCTATCATTGCTTACGTTCATTAGTGAGTCCCTTGAGGACTCACTGGGACTGTCTTACTTCTGCATCCTTGTTGTATAAGGTACATAATGTTCGTTCTCTGGTCTTCAGGTTAAGGACTCAGACATCCTCATCTAAAGCATCTTCAAGTCCCTTCCTATGTTTTTATGTTTATAAAAGCATTTGATGAGGTCTTATTGGTGGCAGTGGCTGTGATGTCAGAAAGGTCATGGGACTTGGTCAAGGTTCTGCAGTAGATAAGTTACAAAACCAAGCAAAACCCCAGATTTTCTGTTTCCCAATGAACTGTTTGCTCTTACAGACCAAGATTTTTTTAAATCTCATAAAGGTCTAAGTTTCAGTTAAAGCTTTCTGGGATTTCACAGTTTTTTGCAAAGCCAATCTATTTTTGATTGTTTTAATAAAAGTGCTACATCTAGAATAATCTTCTGATGTCTCCTCTTGTTCTAGTTCCTCACTCTTTTCTTACGGCTAAGTTACACTTTTATCCTTTGCTTTATGCAAATAAATTTGTTCTCTAGTACAATCGATGATATTTGTAAGGAAAACACTATGCACAAATGTCGCTGCCTATAAGCAGAAAGCTGTATGTATGAGTTATGAAACTTTGCAGATTCTCAATTTTCTCATTAGTGGTATGAAATATCAGTACCCCCCTCATGGGGTTATTATGGGAGTTAAATCAGTTATTTAATTAATTTAATATAAATTAACTAATATAAAGCACCTAGCAAAATGCCTGATATATAGCAGGCCTTTAACAAATATTAGCTCTTTTCATTGTTAATATTGATATGACTTGTCTAAGGAATGACCTAGAAAAGAAAAGGTACTACCACCATAACCTCTACACCTTACTGTATTATTATTTTTATACCTACAACTCCCTCTTACCATAGATTACTGTTTATGGAATAGTTTTGCTTTGATACCTACCCACTGATCAATCAATCTATAATTAGACAAGTCAAAGTCAATGCTTATGCTTGCCATGCCAGCAACCTTTCCTCGGGGAAACCACTTTGCACACCGCTTTTGCTGAGGGATGGAAGGAGCATCCTTTACACACATCTTCTTAACCTGCTTCTAGCCTCACCAAATCAGGCCACGGGTGAACAACTGACTTGAGCACGGCCAGTCCACAGTCTAGCCAGTGGCCTGTGAAATCTCTAAATCTCTACTCAGGAACAAGCTAAGCTGATAAGATCCTCTCGACTCTTCAGTTAGACTTGGGGATTGTGGACAAGATTAGGCTATATTAACAGTGAGAGCTGAATTCTGAAAGGAGTCACAGAAAGACATCATGAAGTAGAGCGAAGGAATATGCTGGAGTTATGAGGAAACAGAACATTATTTAGTAGAAGAAATATATAGCACAAAAAAAATTTCGCAGAAGCCATGAGGCTGCATTTGCTGCTGATGACGACAAGCTCTCTTGACGGCCTCCTGTTACAAATTCCATGCACCTGTGTCCTTCTCATCCCAACTGGAGGCTTCTTTTGGAAGTCTCTGAATACCCAGCTGCTTTTCTCACGCCATGTTGTGGTTTGAGGGGCCCAAAGCTGTGCTCAGACCCATCTGTTGGTTTCCTCAGCAGTTGCTACTCTGCCACCTAAATGCCACATTGGACCTGGAATTTCTTTACAAGGCTTGCAGTCTCCCAGATGCATAGATAATGCAAAAGAGAAGATGGCACATTCTGATTTGAAACCCTCCCAGATTGTCTGCTATTTCTATCAGGGGTTCTATTATTCCTGTTACCTCCCACCACAGTGGGACCTGGGCCACCTCTCAGAGACTAAAAAGCATCCCTATTAACTCACCTTTTCCCCTTGTGATCAAACTCTCTTCGCATTTACTGGGTTCTAGTATCATCGCACAGTATTCCAATTCTCTGGATCGTGGTATCGTGGTGGTGTGTTTTGTTTGCTTTTGAGTGGTTGTCCCATAGTTTTCAATATACATTTGTTGAAGTCCTCTCTTAAATACCACTATCCCACTTCAAGGTAGGGCATGTGTGTTGCAGCAGAGTGTTCCCAATACCTCCCTCCCATCCCTTGTAACATCCTTCTCATTTTTTTCACCTACCCATGAGCTGTAATCTCAGAAAACATTGTCACTATTATTATTTTGAACCAACTATTATTTGTTAGGCCAGTTAAGAATAAGAAAAATAAAAGATTTCACTTTATCTTAATTTATTCCATCTCTAACGTTCCTCCTTCTTTATGCAGATCTGAGTTTCTGGCCCCTGTCATTTTCCCTCTCTCTGAAGAACCTCTTTTAACATTTCTGACAAAGCAGATCTCTTGGCAACAAATTCTCTCAATTTTCATTTGTCTGAGACAACCTTTCATTCTCCCTTTGAAGGATAATTTTGCTGAATACAGAATTGTAGTTAGGTTTTCTGGGTTTTTCTTTTCACCCATTAAATATTTCATTCCACCCTGTCCTTGCTTGTGTGGTTTATGAAGACAAATCTGATGTGATTCTCTTCCTCGTTCCTCCATAGGTAAGGAGGATCCTCTCCATCCCTAGTTTCTTTCAAGATTTTCTCTTTGTTTTTGATGTTCTGCAGTTTAAATATGATATGCATAGGTGTAGATTTTTTTTGTATTTATTATGGTTGGTGTTCTCTGAACTTCTTAGATCTGTGGTTTGGTGCCTGCCGTTAATTTTTTAAAAAATTCTCATCCAGTATTACCTTAAGTATTTCTTCTGTTCAGTTATGCCCACTGCACATACGTGACACCTTTTTTAATTGTCCCGCAGTTCCTGGATATTCTGTGTCATCTTTTTTCTCTTTGCATTTCAGTTTTGGAAGTTTCTATGACATGTCTTCAAGCTCACTGATTTTTTCCTTGGTCATAGCCAGTCTACTGAGGAGCCTATCAAAGGCATTCTTTATTTCTGTTAGAATTTTTTTTTTTTAGCATTTCCTTTTGATTCTTTTCTTAGAGTTTTCATCTCTGCTTATATTACCCATCTGTTCTTCCTATGCTATGTTTTGAATCTTCTAGGACTTGGTTCTTCCACATTTAAAGCCAAGGAAATAAAAAAATTCTATTTCTATTTCAAGTAGTTGATATTTGCAATGAAAGGCTTTTAAGACTATTTTCCCTGCTTTAGATCTATCCAAATCTACAGAGGAGCTCCAAATCGCAGCATTTAACTCTTTGTTTACTATCAGCTCTACCTCGAGGGCAGCATTATAGCAAGTTCTTGATGCTACTTGAATTATTAGAGAATGAGGAAGATGAGATAAACAGACTTCAGTATTAAAATATTCTCCTACTACATTTTGCTTCTTCAGGGCTTTATAAAATCTGGAGCATAGAATCCACATTGCCCTGATTCAGACAAGGGGCAAGATGTCCGTGACCAGCACTGCTCAGATGAGACAGAAGCAGCACCTCCATCTTCATCCTGAGCATTATTTGCAGGCTCACTTACCCATTTATTTCGCCAATTAATTAACACACTGGCGGTCATAATGAATAGAAGGAAACCCAGACCTACTCACCCCACTTCTCTTCAAAAAACAGAGAAATGTGATATTGTACTTGGGGGTTGAGGAAAACTAATTGATTTGTCAGCTAATTAAAAACTCCAAAGGAGAAAAAAATCAATATAGAGCAAAATAATCTAGTCTGTAATTCTGTATGCTGTTCCCCTAGTATGTTGATTGTATAGCATCAATGTCATCTATTTTAGATGGGAATGTTACCAACTATAATGCTTCTATTGATATTTCAAAAAGATTCTAATCTCATTTCAGTAATAGCTTCTGTCATTCCTTGCGACACATATGCCATAACATTCTTGGTTAAATTGACAGAAATATTAATGTGCTCAGATTTTATATTATTTGGCCCACTATATGTCTCTTTCCTAGTGTTCAATTCCCTTTGTTTTCTACAGTGTCAGGACCTGGCTGCCCAATCCCGATGCGTTTGGTGTTATTCACTAGGGACATTAGCCTTACCATCTCTGTGTGGTTTTGGTCTGCAGCAGAAGACCTTTCAACAGCATCATGGATTTTCTTCTTTAAACCTTATACTTTTCCATCTTCTGTGACTCAGATTAACTTGTTATTTGCCTTGCTCCTTATCTTCACTTTAGTCCCTCAGAATCATAGCCTCTCAGAATCGGCATGGACTTCTGGCCCGTGCTTAAATCTGATGTTTGGAACTGTCCCCTATATCTTCCCCAGCAAATTCTAACTATCATTAGAACTCACTGCCTTCCAAGTGGGCAAAAAGCTCTTGCTTTTCTGACTAAATATCTCTGTTCTTTCAGTTATTCCTCATAGAATATGGTTTCGAATTCCTTTACCATTTACTTGGTGACTTCCTGTGTATTTGAGAAACACATCAAGCAACATTTTGGAAGAGGTGTTAATTATGAAATTCTCCCACTTTGGCACCAGAATCCACACTGGAATGACTAACTCTATATGGCTATCTCTAATACTTTTTACATTTAAACGGTGCTTTAGAAAAGTAAAAAATAAAATAAAATAGAGATGTCAAATGGGACTGACTGAATTCATGTAATAAAATAAAACCTTACACAATTTTCTGTATATTTGATAATGAACATTTTCGATGCCATAAAACAGTGATAACCAGAATCAAGCTCAGTGTCCGTCAGGCACCTAGTCAGTACTCAGTAAATATTTGTTAATAAATAATAGACATTTTAATATGAGTTTCAAATTCCCCTTGACTAAATACTGGTGTAAAGCCATGGGAATGCTATGGAAGACTAAAAGAGTTATCCAGGTGATTCAGTGATTGCGTCAGAGTGTCTATGGTGGGTTTGAGATGAGGGAAATCATGCTGGAAAGACGAATCAGTAAATTTGCCTTAAAACTCTATTTAAAGAGTAAAATAATATATTTACAATATTGGGCATGACAAGTCAGTTAATGCAGTGAGGTTTTCTAGAGATGCTTTTACTCACGCATCACCTAAGGTTAAGAAATTACCCGTTGTCCATATTAGAGATAGTTACTTGTAGTTAAGTTAGCTTTGGAAGGTGAGGAAAATTCTGGAAAGGCTAAGGCCATTCTCCCACAAAGGCACCTATTACATTCACTATTGCTTAGATTTCTCATGTTATTGTTTTTGTTCTAGATAATTTTGCATTGGATGTACAATGTTCACAGATCACAAAAAATACGCAATAAAATTCTCAGTCTCTGTGATGCAACTGTTTAACACTTACTTGAAATAATAAGACTTTGTTAGTTGTGGTTATAGAGAAATACTTCTAATGCGTACTATGTTGTGTCTGCTTCCAATTACCTTCTATTCCGACAACGGTTTGTTCTCCTTCTGCATTTTACTGTGCCTGTGTCTGTCTCTCTCTCCCTCTGATACCTCTCTGCTCTTTCTCTATTGCATTTCCAGAAGGGAAGGATATTCCCCTCATTTTAGGCCAGAATTGGTCCTTTTCAGGTTAGGAAATGTGCTCCCATCAGTGAAACATTTATCCAAAACACATTTAAACATTCTTTCTAGCTACAGCTGCTCAAGATTTTACCCTCTAATCATTTCAGGCCCATTAATCCTAAGACTACACATGTGACACTTTTAAAGTATGGAATCCAGAACAGAACACAATACCACAGGTGAGATCTGATCTTAGCTTTCCCTTAGCTTGAAAGGCATGTAAATTCCATTTGGGGGGATATTTTGGACTTGAAGAATGGATGACAGATTGCCTTTATTAAACATCCTCTCAAAAGAGAACATTATGTTCAGCCTTGGAGGATCAACAGACTTACAGACAGCCTTACAGAAGACTGAGAATCTACTTTGAAGAACTTCGAGATAAAGTGGGGGCTAAAATCCAAGCCACCACTTGCTGTTCATCATAAAGGCATCATCAGGTGAAATCCGTCCTACTGTTATTTGCACAGCCAACAAAACATGAGAGATTTAGGTTTATAATGGCAAGATTTATGCTGCAATACATATTTGTTGCATTTCTTACAGGCATCTCTTTGGGAACAGGTTGGGAAGAAGGAATGAATTAATACTTGCTCAGGGCCTGCAATGTGCCAGTACTACCTCATTGAATTTTCAGAACTACCCCCTAAATTCAGGTTGTTATTCCTGTTTTATGAATAAAAAAACTGAGTTTCAAAAGAAGAGTATGCAGCACACCTTTTAATAACTGGAAGAGACAAGATGAAAACTCAAATATTTTATTTGAAAGCCCATGCTTTCCCACCACGACACGCTTCCCAGGAGGCAGCCTGTGGGTAAAGTGAAAATTGTGCTTTTGATATAACATTTACAAACATATGAAAAAAAAAATACAAGACTAGTGTCCTACAGCTGAAACAGCTTATAATTCTCAATTATTGCAATGATTCTAAATTGAATTGTATTAGAATTTAGCATATTACTACTAAATAGATATTAGAAAATTATTTTAGGAATATATCACCCCATTATCCTTGGTATACTTCTTCTGCTCTGCCTATCTTTCATAAACTGTTGGTGACTGAATAGGTGGTCTTTCATAATTAATGCATGTCAATTCACTAGGCGTTCTTTTCATTATTCCTTTTGTCCAAGAAATTCTTATTTCTTATACCCAAATGATGGATTCCTTTCCCCCTTTTCAGTGGCGACAGGTTGCTGGGGCAGAGTCTTGCCCTAAATGACTTTTAAAGCAGATAGAAAAATCTGATGCAAAGAAATCTATGAACGTGCAAGAAATCATAGATATTAGAGCACAAAGTCATTTTTAATGTCATTTACTAAACCATCCCATTTTTATTAGGGAGAAAACCCAGAAAGTCCTATCAACAGAATGTTATAGTAATACCTACTTCAGGTAAGATGACATTCATTTTCCAAACTATGTTGCTTCCTAGAGCAAAAGGAGGTTGCTGGGATGGATGGTGGGGAACGGGCACTGGGACTGTCCCATGCAAACCAGAAAATATAGTTATCCTAACCTCATTGTACCCTTATAACAATGAAATGAAATGATATATGTGAAAGCCTCTGGATTAATGCCTGGCACATACATAGAAAATGCAAAACAAATTTTGGTTAAACTCTGAATCTGCAAGTCCAGTCTCCTAAAAAGTTAGTGGCAGAGTTGTGAATTAGGCACAGGCTTTCTAACTTCTAAGGCTAAGAGTCAGTGGGACCAAATGAAACAAACAGAAACAGAAAATGGCAACTAATACCAGGTTTTATTTGTGTTTATTGTAATTTTGTATTGTTTCCAAATAGCAAAACCTCCTGTTATTTCATTTTTTCCATTTTACAGCTTGACCAAATTATCTAGCCAATTTAAGACAGAAACACATCAATAGACAACCTTGCAGACTAATAAATCCTACGGGAAGGAAAGAAGTGACAAGGGAGGAAGGAGGGGAGAAAGAAGGAAGGGAGAAGGTTGGAACGATTGTTTCCTAAGATATAAAATGACGTGGAATCTGTAACCAGACAAGATGCTACACATTGTATGTGGAACTGCTCTGAAAGAAAAGTAGACGGAGTACAGACTTGTAACTTTAAAACACTGTGAGATTTATAGTTACCTTATTCGACTGCCATTTCACTGTGTAGAAATTGTTCCTCCATCTCTATTTCAGATGGATCTTTCTTTATTGAATACAGTCTGCTTTCAGAGCCCTTTAACTCACCCCTTTTTCACTTTTGCCATAAGAATAGCGGCAATTCATTCCTTAATTTATGGCAAACCACAAAGTGAGTGACCTAGTCTCACTTGCTCCAGGGTTAAATTATGAGCACCAAAGGGTAGTTCAAAGGCAATATCTACATAAAATGCTTTTCTAGGTCATGTCATGTGGAAGTTTCAGGTTCTATACATTTTGATTCTGTCACCGTCCAGAGACATAGAAGCATTCCCTTCTCTACTTCCAAATCCAAAATGTTTGGCTCCATGAAGGTAATTCAGGTTGAAACCTTATCCTTGGAAAGGCAGCCAAGGGACCACGTCTTCTTCTTACCATTTGTCTGATGGCAATGAAATTTCCAGTGTCATCCAGGTTGTGAAATCTGGCCCTGGCCCAGTCCTGTTGTGACTTTTTCAATCTTCCCTATGCTAACTGACTGGCCATGGACAGCCCCTCCTACAGGTTGGTTGTGTTCTAAACATTGGAAGAGTGGAATCACCAGCCAACCAGCATACCAATGATCCAAAAGACCAACTCAAACTGGTCTTCTATGCAGCTGTGTACCACGCCATGCTCAGGGTATGCAAGCTACATATACAGAAAGTGCCACCACTTTAGAAACATTCTGTTCTAGTTTTATTGCATTAAAGAAATACAGGAATTTGAATAATACTGATTATTTCACCCTAGAGTAAACTAACATGGGAAAAACTACTTTCTACTATATAATTCGATTATATAGCTGATGGAGGACTATGAATATGTCCAACTTTTACTCAACTTTGTATTTTTTCAAGAAAAACTCCAGGATTTTTTTTTCAAGTAAGAATTTTCAAATAAGATTCCCCTCACAATGACTGATTTTTTTTTCCTGTCTTAAGTTTGAGGACTTACTTTCCAAATCAAGTTCTCTTTTTCTTCTCTCTTTGAATTATATCTTCATCTTTACACCATGGTGATACATTTTCTTCCAAGTACAATCAAGAAGAAAGCCACAAAGTGAACAGTTAAAATGAAAATGGCTTATATTTTCATGGTGCTATATGTTTTATAAAACGTACTGTTTTAGCCAGGATGGGACAGGTTAGGCTGTGATAACAAATTAATCTTGTAATCTCAGTGCTTAACACATGAAAGCTTTATTTCTTACCATGCAACATTTTCCATGTGAGTTAGCTGGGGGCTGGGTTCCACATTAGCTCACAAATCACAGGCTGATGAAGACTCCATTATCCTAAACACACACCTTTGGAATTTGAGGTGCCAGCCTTAGAAAACATTTATTCTTCTGTGTTTTGTGCTAAATGGAAAAATGTATCACTTCTGTTCATAGTACATTAGCCAGAATATGTCATATGGCCCCATCTGGGCTGAAAGTATTAGTGATCACTTGGATATTTCATAAGCAACAGATGTCTCTGCCACACACGTTTATATCAAGGTCTTGCATAAGCATAATAACCTTGAGATATTGATAATCTTGCCATTGGTAATAATGTAGCAACCATTTATTATTATCTAGTTCAATATTAGGAATGGACTCCTGAGACTTCATTTTACTCATCTAGAAACTGAGGCTCAAAGACAGTAGCGAGTCACTTTAGGTCATTCTGGAAGCAGAAGTCACTGTACAGTTAGAAGTTGAAAAGATTTATTAATATTTGGAAGGGGGATAATCTTTCTGAAAGATACGGGGGAGAGAGCAAAAGTAGGCACAGAAGAGCTTTAGACCACGGAGCAGGGGCAGAGGAAAGGAAGAGCCAGCCTCAGATAGCTGAGCATCCCTGAGAGTTGCAGCCAACCCAACAAGAGCTCCTGATGACAGACGGACAGTGGGAAGAGTTTCGTGTTGGGTAGAAATGGACAGGGCCCAGGACCCCCTGCTGTGCTTAGTCACTGCCTGGGAGCCCATGTTTTTAGCTCTCATCTTGAGGCAGATCCCAAAGATACTGCAGCTGAGGCTGTCAGCTGACTGTATGCATCACACGTAACACAATTTTTTTTTTTTTCTTAAGGGCTGCCACAGATTCCTATACACACAGTAACTGGGAGAGCCAGAATACATGCTCTGATGTTCTAGTGCTGAGGCTTTCTGCTACTCCAGTATGTATTGTTGACTATAGCAAAACTTTTACCATATTACTATAAACTGAATAAGGAACACTTTAAAAGGATTTTTTAAAAGGCAATGGGGGAAAATATAAAGGTCACATAGTCATTAGATTGCAGCTATAGCCTCACTTCTTCCATTAACAAGGTATGTGATGGTGGCAGAGTCATTTAAACTCTGTGCCTTTTGTTCTCTCCACTGTTCAGTTAGATGATGTTTCGACTGCATCAGTGGTTCTCAAACTTTATCAAAATCTCCTGGACAGCTTGTGGAAACACAGATTTCTGGATTCTGTTTCTAATTCAGTAAATCTTGAGTGGGACTAGGATTTACATCTCTAACAAGTCCCCAGATGCTGCTGCTGGTTGGTGGCCCACATGTTGAAAACCACAGGACCAGATACTTTCTAAGACTGTTTCAAACTCAGACATACTATGTGTTTGTGATTCAGCTGTACTTTAAAATTACCATTTCTACAGTTATTTTATATCTACCTCAATATTCTCCATTATAGACTAGTATAAATATTGCCTTTATTCCTATCTATATGCTACCTGTATAAATAACCCACAAATTAAATAAGCATATCCACTGATCTCTTACCAAATAACATGTACTGTGCTAAGTACAAAAAAAGTCATTTACTCTCGAGTTAAGAAACTAATAGAAGAAACATCCTTGTCTTCATCAGCAGCATCACCATCATTATAGCTAACACTTACATTTTTATTTATTTTTAATTTTTAAAATTTTTTTGTAAAGATAGGATCTCACTATGTTGTTCTGACTGGTCTCAAACTCTTGGCCTCAAGTGATCCTCCTGTCTCGGACTCCCAAAGCGCTGGGATTACAGGTGTGAGCCACTGTGCCTGGCCACTAACACGTACTGAACACATGATGTCCTGGTCTCTGTGCTAGTTCTTTAGATCCATTAGCTCATTAACATATGCACATGGTTAAACATTATACTATGAGTGTTTTATGGAAGGAGCAACAAACTTTAAAGCACACAGACGTAAGCCAGAGAGGCTTCAGAGCAGATAGATGAGATGGGGAACAAATAATCCAGTGAAAGGAACATGAGCAAAGCTGTTGCCATATATATATATATATATATATAAACAGCATGGTCAATTTGGGGAGCAGAGAATAGTTCGGTGAAGTCTTGATATGCACTAGAGGTATTTTGGCAGTAAGGAAGGAATGCCGTTTGTATGAGTGAGGGAAAGAAGTAGAATAGACCCAGACATGCAACTTGATTCTGCAGATTCAACACTTTTGACAACCATGGCTTACAGCAGTCTGTACAGGCACCACCTGGTAGGTAAGGAAACACTGGTTAATGGTTTTACTAGACAGAAATGAAAAGAAAGAAGTGGAAAGAGTATAAGACTTGTCTCAGCTCTGCAACAGAATAAGCTATATGGCTCTGTGTGAGTCACCAAGCTTTCTCTGTAACACGAATGTAGTACTCGCCATGCCTATCTCAAAGGATGATTAGGAGCATCAGGTGTAAGCTGTTTGTTAACCACAAAGCTTTGTGTGTCAGTACAACACTATTAATAAGAAATCACTCTTCTATTTGTATCCCATTTTTAGATTTTTTGCAACATTTCCAAGTATCTTATTTAGTAGCAGAGTTCAGTCGCTTCTAAGAAAACCAGGACTTCCATAGGAAATGGTCTAGCATTTGCCCAATTTCCTTGGGGATGTCCTGTCCTGGCAGCTTTCTGAATGTAAAAAGGGAGCCCTCTGCCTCATGACTTGACACCACAGGAATTTCCCCACCCACTTGGGGTAGATTGTCCTCTCCCCCATAAATGCAAATAGGAAACTCCCAGAGAGTCAGTCCAGGTGATGTTTTGTGGTATAGAACAATAAAAAGATGACATGAACATAATGGAAAACCAAAACATGATTGGCCAAAACATGTTATAATTAATATATCCCAGGAGTTCAATTGGCTTCCTTCTCTTGTTGGAGCCTAAAGGAACAAAGGAAGGGAGGAAAATCCAATGCAATTAAAGAAAATGTAGCTCAGGCTAAGGTCAAAGCTGTGCTCTAGGGATCTTTCATTAACCACTTGAAAGCAGGTTCAGAATGGGTTAATAAAAGCCTTGACCTCTGGCATTAGGAATATATTGTCAAGGGAAAATCAGATTCTTAGCCCAGAGTAAAGGTAGGAAACTTTGTATACAATTCAATTAACAGATGCTTATAGAATTGGTATTTGGAAAATTGAGTCTATTTATGAGGGGAGTGCTATGGAATCTGGCTAAATGGGACACCTTGGTTTTATACGTTATTATTCCCTTTAAGCAGATGGCTAAATTGAATTTGAAGGCATTCAAAGGCTGGATTATAGGAAATAATTCAAAATTCAGAGAGGAATATTCTCAAAGAATAGACGATATCAAATGATTTATATTTGGCTTTAAAGTATTATCTTAACTCATTTTTAGCAGAGAATTTTCCTGTGCATTGATGTTTTGTTGAGATCGTTATTAAAACAGACCAGTATTCTCTGAGTTCTCAACAGCTAGAAGTGGGGAGGGGGGCGGGGAGTGAAGGTGGTGGAGAATCCTGTTTTGGAAACATAAGGTGTGAGATGATTAATAGACACCAAGTGGATGTGTGGAACATATGAATAACCTCAAAGCCATCCCCTGAATGCTCAATTGTCTTCTGAGCTAGAGTCCTACAGTCCTAACCATGAAATGTTTAGACCTTTACGTTTACACCTCTCCCCTGGGATGTTCCATCATCACAGCAAACCCAGTATATCTGAAACAAGACTCATATTCATCCTTAACAAGTTGGCTTTCTTTCTGCCATTTCTTTTTCTGTGATGGATTTCATCATTTTTGCAAGTCACCCAGCATAAACCTCATGGGCAGTCTAGGTTCCTCCCTCCCCCTTTCCACCCAGGCAAATTCACCGAGTCCTGTCAATCCTACCTTTGTGATGGCCATCCTATAATTCCCTGTCTTTCCACTTAATCTGCTACTACTCTTGTCCAGGCCAACACCCCCAGAATTCCTTTATGTCTAGAAACTAATCTTGACTATAGTCTCCTAACATTCAACTTCAGTCTTTGTATCACCTCCATATTATCTTTCAAAAACAGTACTCTGCAGATATCTTCTTCAACTCAGAAATATTTGACTCACCATTTGTGGCAGAGACAGCTAGCTAACTCCTAGGATCCATCAATTCACTAGTTATTCCTTCGTAACCCTGAACAATGTGCTTAACTGAGAAAACAACATTTGCCAGGCTCCCTTACAATTACATTTGGTCATGTGCTCAAGTTCTGGCCAATAAGATGTAAACAGAAGTCTTTTGTGTTGTTTGCCTCAAGAGACAAAAGCAATTTCTCCATCCTCCTTTCCTCCTTCCCAATGCTGGCATGTGATCAGATTGCTGGAGCTCCAGCAGCCAATTTTAATCATAATATAATCTTGAGGGCGGACGCTAGCTCTGAGGATGACCAAACAGAAAGATAGAATGAGACTGAGTCGCTGATGACTTTATGGAACTATCATACCAACACTGGACTGCTTAATTCTGTACCTTTTTCTATTTACTTAGAAAAATAAACATTTATATGTTTAAGCCACTATCCTGGGGTATATTACTTAGAGGCAAATGCAAATCTGAACTGATACAACTTTACCCCCAGGATACTGTCCAAAGTTCTTAACTTGATATTCACAATGGAAACTCAGCCTCTTTCAAGCCTGTTTCTACAACACTTCTCCTACCAGAAACATTTCTTTCAATCAAGTTAATACTCTCCAAATGTGCTGTACATTCTCCTGTTTGTGAAATATACCACATTATCTCAGGAACCCTGACTTTCATTTATCCCCATGACATCTAGCAAATACCTTGCATTGAGGCTTCAATAAATAATGGAGTAATAGACTTTTCAAGGTAGAAAGGAATTTAAAATTTCTGTAATCCCAAATTTTCTACACGGTGAAGGAAAATTCTTTATATCCTTGATACTCAAAGTGTCTTCAGTGACCATCAGCATTTTATAAGACCGCAAGTTATTCAAATACCCCTTAAAGTTTGAAAGACATGGCATCTGCAACATCTATAAACGAATGTCATTTAGTTGCTGTGTAGGTTGGTCACAACACACAAAACACCCTATCCTGTTCTTGGACAGCTGTAATCGTCAGTTAGTCATTCCACCCAATAAGCTGAAAATTGCTTCCTTGGAACTTCACCTATGACTTCCCTAGTTCTGGTTTCCGGAGCAGAGACAATAAATAATACTAATCCACCACAATTATTCGAAGGTAGCTATCAGTGCTCCTAAGCCTTTCTTTTCCTTTTCTTTCAGGATACATGTGATAATTTAATACATTCATATGATTTGTAAAGATAAAATCAGTGTAGTTGGAACATCTATCACCTTAAATATTTATCTTTTCTTTATGCTAAAAGCATAATTATTGAATTATTCTCTTCTAGCTACTTTGAAATATACAATACATTATTGTAAACTATAGTGACCTCTTTTTAAAGGTGAATAACCCATTCGAATTAGCATTTTTAAAAATTTTAGTACCTTGAATGTCACTTTTTTGCTTTTATCATTATTTTTAATTAATACATAATAGTTATACATATGTATGGGGTACAGTGTGATATTTCAATACGTGTATACAGTGTGTAATGATCAAATCATGGTAATTAGAGTATCCATTACCTCAAACATTTATCATTTCTTTGTGTTGAGAAGATTCAAAATCTACTCTTCTACGTATGTGAAAATATACAATAAATTGCTGTTGATTATAGTCACCCTATAGTGCTGTAGAACACTAGAACTTATTCCTCCTGTTTAGCTGTGCTTTCCATAACCTGATTTTCAGACACTTTATCTTCCTTTGATGGATGCTAGGTTGTTAGTGCCCTAATTAGAACACAAAACCAGAATTCAATATTAGTCCCTAAATGTATGAGAACAGATGCCACATGAAACAGTGGGCTGTAACTTTTCTCATCTGCAACTTATTACATGCAGATGTTGGTCAATCACTATAGTTTTGGTGTTCTCATAATTAACACATATTTCTAGTTATACGAATATTAAAAAATTTTCAAGATAATATGTGCTGAAAAATATCAGAAATCACATCTTGTTTATGTGTTTGTTTTAATGAGAAAAAACTATGTACGAATCAGGACTCCTCTTTTCTAGAAAGGGCGCTTCATCTGCTACCACCGAAAACTAAAAATGCTGTATCTAGTGCCCTGAGCTCTCTCCAGTGTAAGTCTCAGATTCTACCTGCTTGGAGGACACTTTCCCTTGGATAATGTGCCTGTGCCTCAACCTCAACAGCTTGCACCCTAGCTCATCTTTCTGCTCTTTCTACAGTTATGTTTGCATGTGCCTTGCTGCCCTTTTAGAGAGCTGTCTCCTTGACAGCAGGAATTCCTATTTCCCAAAACAACCAGGACAATGCAGAACTCACACTAGACACTAAGTAAGTGTTTTTAAATGAACGAGTCACTGTTTATTCACGGGGACATAGGACATTACTAGATTCGACTTCAGCAAAATGAGGCGGGATAGACAAACCAGTAAAATGCCAGCACTCTTCTTGCTATCTTTAGGTGAAATGTATAGCTCCCTCTGGGATTGTCCCAACAAAGAAGCTGACCTAGTTTAATAGAGTATAAATATAATGTGCTCCCCAAAGGTCCCCAAACACGAGATACACTAAAGTGTATCTTCAGTGTTTCAATTGGTGCAACTAATACAGATTGACCCACTTAAATGAGCCTTTTTACACAAAGTGGTTTTTACTTAAACCAGGACCATCCCGCAGAATTCTTGCTGTCTACTGTCTAGCAAGATTGCACTCCTTTACTCTGAATGGCTTTTGAAGAATTTGTATTTACCAAAAAAATAAAATCGAAGCAAACAAACAACAATGTTACCAAAATCATGTGACTCTTAGAAAGAAATGGAGTTAAATGCAGAAATCAGAAGAACATCTAACTTCAGCATTTTCCATCGTTTTATAGTCTCAATTTGCACAACTTCACTGGAGACGCTATTTATATCTTTTAGATATTTTGTCTGAGGTTACATGGCTGTCTGTGGGTGAGTATTATTGCCCATTTTATGGTCTCATGGAGTACCCATAAACATTAGTATCTGGAGAAACATATCATCCCAGTTGTATAATTTTAGAAAAAGGGACAACTTTACTCAAATAGGCAAGGGTAAATCCTTAGCAGTATTATTCGTATCTTGCCCAGATTGAAATATGAGCAAAAATAAAACAGCAAAAACAACCGTTGGTGCATCCTATAGCTAGGGAAAATTCACACACTACCCTTTTCTCTCCCTTCAATATTACTGCAGCAAAAAGAAGTTCTGATTTAGTAATTAGTAGGGGATAGAGTTCTTTTGTGTTGCTCCCTTGTCCGTCCTACCCAATCATAAATTGACAACTAAGACTGGCCTGGTGTCATCTCCCACTTGGGAGGACTCAACCACCCTGGAAGGTCTAAAAGGGTAGTCCAGGGGAAGGAGGTGTGCAGTAGATTGCTTAGGCTAGCTCTGGTCTGGGCTTAGGAGCAAGGGCTCATTTTTCCTTTCCACTGTGAAGCTATAAAAGCAAGCTAATGAAATGAAAAATCTGCCTCCTATTGATGGAAGATTTGGGTTGCTTCCAATCTTTTGCTATTACTAACAATGCTGCCATAGATATTCACGTATATCATTTTGCATGTGTCCTAGTATAACTCTAGGATACATTCCCAGAAGTGGAATAGCTAGGTCAAAGGGTATATGCATTTGTAATTTTAATAGATATTACCAAATTGCCCTCCCTAGAGGTTAAAACAATTTACATTCCCACCAGCAATGTATGAAAGCAACTCTTTTCCTGTAGCCTCACTAGCAGATTGTATGATACTTTTGGATATTTGACAATCTCATGGTGGAAAAAAGTATCTTAGTGTAGCTTTTAAATTACAGTTCATTTATAAGTAGTTTCATGTATTTAAAAGTACATTGAATTGGCTTTTATATTTTTTGCTCATTTTTACATTAGCTTTTATCAAAATTTAAGAGCTCTTTATATATTAGAGAGATAAGCTCCTTTTTTGATATTCATTGCAAGTATTTAAATTAAGTTTAACATTTACATTTTTCTTTGTTTAAATGTGTGTCTTCATGCTGAAATCTTCTTTTAATTTTATGTAGTCAAGTATAATTTTTTTAAAATTTTGGATTTTGAGTTATATTTACATGGGCTTTTCCTATCCAAGCCTAGAATGGAATCCTTCCACATTTTCTTTCAGTATTTTTATGGCTTCATGTTTTATATTTAAATCTTTGACCCATTTGGAATTTGTCCTAGGTTTGAGGCATAGTATGTATATCCAATAGTTTCAACAACTTTTAATTGAATACTCTTTTTCCCTCTAATTTGAGATACCACTTTTATTGTACATATTTGATTCTATTCCTGGACTTTATTTTTTTGCATGGGTATGTTGGTCTCTTCAAGCATAAGTGTCATGTTCTTTCCATTATTAAGGATTATTAATATGTTTGGAATCAAGTGTATTCTTTCTTGCTTTTCTTTTTCAGAATTTCTCTAAATATTATTGTTGACTTTTTACATGGATTTTAGAAATCATGTCTAGCTTTTAAAAAGTATTGATAATTTTACTGGAATTATGTTCATTTTATAAATTAACTTAGAGAAATTAACATCATTGTGATGTTAAGTCCCTCAATCTAAAATATGCATGTCTTTCCATTTGTTAAACTTTAATACCATTAGTTAATTTTACAGTTTTCTTAATACATCTTGTATTTTTCATGTTAATTTCTTCCTAGGCCTTTTGGCTTTTTGTGTTGCTGTTGTAAGTGGGATCTAGTCTTCTATCTTATACTCCAACTGTCTATTATTTGCGTTCATAAGAACATTTGATTTATCCATATTTATCATATATCCCCATCGACTCATTTTTTTGAGTTTACACTTTCATTCAGTTAATTCTTTTGAGTTTTCCAGGTTACTGCCAAACACCTTCAAATACTGATTGCATTTTCCTCCTTGCTTCCAACTTTGTAGCTCTTTTTTTTCTACTGCAATTGTGTTAGCTAGTACTTCCAGTACAGTGCTAAATAATAGAGATGACTGTGGGCAACTTCTTTATGTTTTTAGTGGGAATTCTTCTATGGTTCTGCAAGTAAGAATGACACTTTATTTAGGACTAGAATAGATTTATTTTATCATATGAAGACATTATCTAGCCCTATTTATATTGATATGTATATCAATAGCCCTATTTATATTTATACCTATCTAACCCTATTTATATTATATATTTAAAATAAAGAATGACATGAATTTTTTAAAAAATCAGGTTTATTGTAGTATAATTTTCATAAGGTAAAATTCAGATGTTTTGGTATAGAGCCCAGAGAATTTTGACAAGTATTCAAGGCATTCAAAGTATTCAAGAGATAGAAAGTTTTTATCACCCCCAAAAGTTTCCTTGTGCCACTTTATAGTCAATTCTCCCAAGGTCCCCATCCGTGGCAACCACTGTTTACTGGTTTTTACCTATGACTTTGTTTTTTTCCGAAATATATGGAATTGTATAGTATGTAGCCTTTTTGTATCTTGCTTCTTTCCTTTAACATAATGCTTTTGAGATGCATCCAGGTTGTTGTATTTATCAGTAGTTGTTCCTTTTTATTGTTGAAGAGTCCACTGTATGGATGAATATGCCAGTTTATTTATGCATCCTCCAGTTTACAAGATAATTGGACTGTTTCTAGGTTTCAGTTTTCTGTGAACAACCTACAGATCTTTGTGTGGACTTATGTTTCCAGTTCTTTGGGGTATACATTTAGGAGTGGAAAGCTTGGGTTGAATGGTAAGAGTACGTATAACTTTATAAGATATTGCCAACTGTTTCCCCAAATGGCTCTACCATTTTGCATTCACGCCAACAATGTATGAAAATTATAGTTGCTCTACATTCTTGCCAGCACTTTCCTTTGTCTTTTCTTGGTGTGTAATTTTGTAAGTGTATGGTAGTATCTCATTGTGATTTTAATTTCCATTTTCCTAATGACTAATGTCAAGCATCCTTTTATTTGCTTATTTGCCATCTATATCTTTCTTTGGTAAAATATCTATTCAAATAGTGACATGATCTGTCACTAGAGATTAGGCTTCATTTTCTAGAATTTTATATAAATGAAGTCATATAGTAGGCACTTTTTAAAAATGTGGCTTCTTTCACTGACGTAATTATTTTGAAATAAGTCTGTGTTGTTTCATTTATCAAATGAGATTGGGCACCTTTAGGGTGATGTGGACATAGACTACGTTGCTGCGTGAATCAATAGTTCATTTCTTTAAGTTACTAAGTAGTATTCCATGTAGGGATACACTTTAGTTTGCTTATTCATTCATCTGCTGGTGGACAATTGGCTTGTTCCCAGTTTTTGGCTATAACAAATAGAGCTGCTATGGGATGTTTGTGTACAGGTCTTTGAGTCGACATGTGTTTTCATTTCTCTTGGGAAACTAGCTGGGAGTAGAATGACTATGTCGTGTCATAGGTATGTATTAAATATAAAATTTATCATTTTAAAGTGTACAATTTAGTACACTTTAGTGTATTTAGTATATTCACAAAGTTGTGTGTCTATCACCACTATTTAGCATAAGAACATTTTTATCACTCCAGAAAAAAACCCTGTACCCTTTAGTAGTCTCCCCAACTCCTCCCTTCCCCCAGCCCCTATCAACCACTAATCTATTAACATTTCCTATCCCTAAGAGTTTGCTTATTCTGGAGTTTTCATATAAATGCAATCATACAATATATTGTCTTTTTGTCTGCCTTCTTTAACTTGGCATAATATTTTCAAGGGTCATTCATATTACAGCATGTCCATTCCTTTTTATGGCTGAATCATATTCCATTTTGTGGCTATACTATATTTTGTTTATTCACTCATCAGTTGATGGACATTGGGCTATTTCCACTTATTGAAATTCATATGCAAGTTTTTGTGTGAAAGTATGTTTTCAATTGTTATAGGTTTAAACCTAGGAGCAGAATTGCTGGGTCATACGTTACTTCTATGTCTAACTTTTTAAGAAACTGTCCAAGTGTTTTCCACAGCAGATCCACCATTTTACAGTCCCACCAGAGATATATGAGTGTTCCAATTTCTCCACGTCTTCATCAACACTTGCTATTTTTCTATTTAAACAAAAATTATATCAATCTTAGTGGGCATGTAATGGTGTCTCATTGTGGTTTTGATTTTCATTTCCATAATAACTAATGATGTCGAGCATCTTTTTACATTTTTACTAACCATTTGTCTATTTTCTATTTAAAGCCTTTGTCCATTTTTTTTCTTTTTTCTTTTTTTTTTTACTTCAGGGTATTGTGAGGGTACAAACATTATGGTTACACTTTATGTCTTTGCCTCACCCAAGTGTGGGTTAAAGGCATGCCCTTCCCCCCCTACAGTGCTCCCCGTGTCCTTTAGTTGCAGATTTATGCCCCCCCCCTCCAAATCCCTCTATTCCCTGGAGAGTATTTCTGCCACGTGATCACCCTAGTGTTGATCAGTTAGTACCAATTTGATGGCGAGTACAAGTGGAGCCCATTCTTCCAATCTTGTGGTGCCTCACTTTGGATAAAGGGCTTAAGTTTAATCCAGCAAAGTATAAGAGGTTCTGGATCACTGTCATTTCTTATGATTGAGTAATGTTCCATTGTAAACATATACCAAATTTTAATAATCCACTCATGGATTGACGGGCAGTTGGGTTGTTTCCACATTCTTGCAATAGAAAAATATGGAACGCTTCACAAATTTGCGTATCATCCTTGTGCAGGGGCCATGCTAATCTCTGTATCGTTCCAATTTTAGTATACGTGCTGCCGAAGCAAGCACAGCCTTTGTCCATTTTTTAAATTGGGATATTTGTCTTTTTATTGTTGAATTGTAAGACTTCTTCATATATTCTAGATACTAAATCTTTGTCAGATATATTATTTGCAAATATTTTTATTCATCATCCATATTATCTTTTTACTTTGTGAGTAATGTCCTTTGATGCACAAAGGTTTGATTCTTATGAAGTCTGATTTATTCCTTTTATTCTTTGGTTGTTTGTGCTTTAGATGACATATTTTAAAAATCATTGCCTTATCCACAGTCATGAATATTTATGCATATCTTTTTTCTAAGATTTTTATATTTTAACTCTTAAATTTAGGTGTGATGTATTTGGATCTATTTTTGTATATGGTGTAAGGAAGGGTTCAGTTTCAATATTCTGCATGTGAATATACAGCTGCCGTAGCATTTTTTGTTAAAAACTCCATTCTTTCCCCCATTCAATTGTTTTGCACCCTGATCAAAAAGCAATTGATAATATGAGTACAGGTTTATTTCTCAATTGTATTCCATGGATCTTCATGTTTGTTTTTATGCCAGTACCACACTGCCTGGATTAGTGTAGCTGTGTAGTAAGTTTTAAAATCACTAAGTCTGAGTCCTCAACAATGGTTATGTTTTTTTCCAAATTGTTTTAGATATTCTGGTTCCTTTGCATGTGCATGCAAATATTTGGATCAGCATGTCGATTCTTGCAAAGAAGAAAAAGGCAGTTGAAATTTTGGTTAAGCTTGCATTGAGTTTGTGTATTAATTTGGAGAGTATTGCCATGTTGATGATATTAAATCTTCCAATCCATGCATATGGGGTGGCATTCTATTTCTTTAGCTGCTCTTTAATTTCTTTCAATGATATTTTGTAGATTTCAGTGTAGAACTCTTGAACTTATTTTATTAAATTCATTCTTATTTTATTCTTTTTATACTATTGCAAATAGAATTGTTTTATTAACTTCATTTTCAGACTGTTCATTAAAAATGTCTAGAAACACAACTAATCCTATAACCTCACTGAATTTATTTATTCACTCTAATAGATCTTTTATTAGGATTTTCTGTGTACGAGATCATGTCTTCTGTAAATAAAAATAATTTTACTTCTTTAACAATCTAGATGCATTTTATTTCATATTTTTGTCTAATTGTCCTGGATAGAAACTCCAAGAAATGCTGAATAGAGGTGGCAAGAGCAGATTCTTGCCTTATTTCTAATCTTAGGGTGAAAGCTGTTAGTCTTTCACCATTAAGTGTGATGTCAGCTGTAGGTTTTTTGTGATGCCCTTTTTCAGTTTGAGTAATTTCGCTTCTATTCTTAGTTTGCTTAATGTTTTTATCATAACAGGGTATTTGACTTTTTGAAATATCTTTGCTGCATCTATTGATATGATCATGTACTTCCATCTTAATTTATTAACATGGCATATTGCATTGATTGACTTAAGTCAGTCGAACCAACTTTGCTACCTAGGATAAATTCCACTCAGCCACGGTATATAATGCTTTTTATAGGCTGCTGGACTCAGTCTGCTAGTATGTTCTTGAGAAATTTTTGTGTCTATATTTATAAGAGATATTTGTCTATAATTTTTTCCTTGCTATATCTTTGTCTGGTTTTGGTATCAAGATATTATTTGCCTAATAAAATGAGTTGTAAAGTGATCCTTTTCTTTTTTTTTTTTTTCTGTTTTTTGGAAGAATTTAAGAAAGATCGATGTTAGTTCTCGTTTAATTGTTTGGTAGCATTCACCAGTGAAGGCATCTAATCTTGGGCTTTTCTTTGGGGGAAGATTTTTTTTTTATTAGTAATCCAATATCTTTGTCTGTAATAGGTGTATTCAGATTTTATATTTTTTCTTGAGTCATTTTTGGTAGTTTGTGCCTTTATAGGAATTTTTTTTTTTTCATTTCACCTAGGTTTTCTAGGTATCAAAGGTTAATACACAATTGTTCATATTATTCTCTTACATTCTTTTTTATTTATATAGCATCAGCAATGAAGTCTCCTCTGATTTTAGTAATTTAAGTAGTTTTTCTTTTTTTAATTTGGTTAGTCTATATAATTTTGTTGGTTATTTCAAAAAATGTACTTTGAGTTTCATTTATTTTTTTCTGTTGTTTTTCTGTTGTTTTCTGTTGTTTTTCTGTGTTTCTATTCTTTATTTTATTAATGTTTGTTCTGATTTTATTATTTCCTTCTTTCTGCCTCTTCAGATCTTAGGTCTGTTCTTTTTCTAGTTTTTTAAAGTGTGAGTTTAGCTTACTGATTTGAGATCTTTCTTCTTTTATAATGTAAGCTTTTGCAGTTACAAATTTCCCTCTATGAACTGCTTTAGCTGCATCCCATAAGTTTTGGTACGTTGTATTTTCACTTTTATTCATCTCAAAGTATTTTCTAATTTCCCTTGTGATTTCTTTTTCCCTTGTAATTCTGGGAATCTCATAATTCCTTTATTTTTCAAAAAATTTTTTTCTGGATATAGAATTAGTAATTGACAGGGCTTTAGGTTTTTTGTTTGTTTTACTTTTTTTGTTTTTTGTTTTACCTTTCAGCCCTTGACTACGTTATTCCATTACCTTCTAACCTCCATTGTTTCTGATGAGAAGTCAGCTAATTGAGGATCTCTTGTAAGCAGTAAGTCACTTCTCTTGCTGCTTTCAAGATTACCTCTTTCCTTTTGGTTTTCAACAATAAAATGGGAAGTTTTTAGTTTATCCTACTTGGAGTTTATTGAACTTCTTAGATGTGTAGATTGATTTTTTTTTTTTTTGGTAAAATTTGGACATTTTTCAGGCATTATATCTTTTCTCTGACTATTCTTCTTTTATAATCTTTTCTGCCCTTTTCTTCCTCCTCTCCTTCTGAGACTCCCATTATGTGTATGCTGGTGCACAGAATGCTATCTCACAGGTCTCTAAGGCTCTGTACATCTTTCTTTATTCTTTTTTCTTTCACTTCTTTGACCTAGATAATCTCAATTGACTTATCTTCAGGTATATCATTATTCTTGCTCAAATCTTCACTTGACTATCTCTAGTAAATTTTTTATTTCAGCTATTATATTTTTCAAATCTAGAATTTTATTTTTTAATCATTTTTATCTCTTTGTTAATAATCTCTACTTGATGAAATATAATTTTTATATTTTCCTTTAGTTCTTTAGTTTTTTTCAGTTCTTGAACGTTTTTTAAATAACTGACTTAAAATCTATGTCTACTAAGTCCAAAGTCTGGACTTCCTAAGGACAATTTCTATTGAATGTATTTTCCCTGAGTATGGGCCACACTTACTTGTTTCTTTCTTTCTATATCTTAAATTTTTTCATTGAAAAATGAACATTTAAAATAATAGAATATAGAAAACCCCCATCCCCAGGGTTTGTTGTTTCTGCTTTTTGTAGTTGTTGATTTTTTTTTTGTTTACTGACTTTATAAATTAATTCTATAAAATATGTATTATTATGTGTGGCCACTGAATTCTCTAACCAGTGAGCTTTGTTGTTAATGAATGACTCAGTAAAGATTTTATTTTTTCTTAAATGCTTGTGTATTAGTTTCCTATGGCTCTAAAAATTTAC